>CAUYWW010000083.1:0-108000 GCA_963576845.1 Megachile leachella
CCAGAACTGTAATAATTATACTTATTACTTATATTATTCTCAATATAACATGCATTATTACCCATATTATGCAGTTATTATCGCTAGAAGTATAATAAATATACGTATTACTTTTATTATCATCAATATAACATGCATTATTACCCATATTATGCAGTTATTATCGCTAGAACTATAATAAATATACGTATTACTTTCATTATCATCAATATAACATGCATTATTACCCATATTATGCAGTTATTATCGATAGAACTGTAATAAATATACTTATTACTTTTATTATTATCAATATAACATGCACTATTTGCCATATTTTACTATTATTATCGCTAGAACTATAATAATTATACTTATTACTCCCGATATTATCAATATAACATGCATTATTACCCATATAATGCACTTATTATCGCTAGAACTGTAATAATTATACTTATTACTTATATTATTATCAATATAACATGCATTATTACCCATATAATGCAGTTATTATCGCTAGAACTGTAATAATTGTACTCATTACTTATATTATTAGCAATATAACGTGCATTATTACCCATATTATGCAGTTATTATCGCTAGAACTGTAATAATTATACTTATTACTTATATCATTATCGATATAACATGCATTATTACCCATATAATAGAGGTATTATCGCTAGAACTGTAATAATTATACTTATTACTTATACTATTAGCAATATAACGTGCATTTTTACCCATATAATGCAGTTATTATCGCTAGAACTGTAATAATTATACTTATTACTTATATTATTATCAATATAACATGCATTATTACCCATATTATGCAGTTATTATCTCTAGAACCATAATAAATATACTCATTACTCCCAATATTATCAATATAACATGCATTTTTACCCATATAATGCAGTTATTATCGCTAGAACTGTAATAATTATACTTATTACTTATATTATTATCAACATAACATGCATTATTACCCATATTATGCAGTTATTATCGCTAGAACTATAATAAATATACGTATTACTTTCATTATCATCAATATAACATGCATTATTACCCATATAATGGAGGTATTATCGCTAGAACTGTAATAATTATACTTATTACTTATACTATTAGCAATATAACGTGCATTTTTACCCATATAATGCAGTTATTATCGCTAGAACTGTAATAATTATACTTATTACTCATATTATTATCAATATAACATGCATTATTACCCATATTATGCAGTTATTATCGCTAGAACTATAATAAATATACGTATTACTTTTATTATCATCAATATAACATGCATTATTACCCATATTATGCAGTTATTATCGATAGAACTGTAATAAATGTACTTATTACTTTTATTATTATCAATATAACATGCATTATTACCCACATTATGCAGTTATGATCGCCGGAACTATAATAAATATACTTATTACTCCCAATATTATCAATGTAACATGCATTATTACCCATATAATGCAGTTATTATCGCTAGAACTGTAATAATTATACTTATTACTTATATTATTATCAATATAACAAGCATTATTACCCATATAATGGAGGTATTATCGCAAGAACTGTAATAATTATACTTATTACTTATATTATTAGCAATATAACGTGCATTATTACCCATATAATGCAGTTATTATCGCTAGAACTGTAATAATTATACTTATTACTTATATTATTATCAATATAACATGCATTATTACCCATATAATGGAGGTATTATCGCAAGAAATGTAATAATTATACTTATTACTTATACTATTAGCAATATAACGTGCATTATTACCCATATAATGGAGGTATTATCGCAAGAACTGTAATAATTATACTTATTACTTATACTATTAGCAATATAACGTGCATTATTACCCATATAATGCAGTTATTATCGCCAGTACTGTAATAAATATACGTATTACTTTTATTATCATCAATATAACATGCATTATTACCCATATTATGCAGTTATTATCGATAGACCTGTAATAATTATACTTATTACTTATATTATTCTCAATATAACATGCATTATTACCCACATTATGCAGTTATGATCGCCGGAACTATAATAAATATACTTATTACTCCCAATATTATCAATGTAACATGCATTATTACCCATATAATGCAGTTATTATCGCTAGAACTGTAATAAATATATTTATTAGTTTTATTATTATCAATATGACATGCACTATTTGCATATTTTACTATTATTATCGCTAGAACTATAATAATTATACTTATTACTCCCGATATTATCAATATAACATGCATTATTACCCATATAATGCAGTTATTATCGCCAGAACTGTAATAATTATACTTATTACTTATATTATTCTCAATATAACATGCATTATTACCCATATTATGCAGTTATTATCGCTAGAACTGTAATAATTGTTCTCATTACTTATATTATTAGCAATATAACGTGCATTATTACCCATATTATGCAGTTATTATCGCTAGAACTGTAATAATTATACTTATTACTTATATCATTATCAATATAACATGCATTATTACCCATATAATAGAGGTATTATCGCTAGAACTGTAATAATTATACTTATTACTTATACTATTAGCAATAAAACGTGCATTGTTACCCATATAATGCAGTTATTATCGCTAGAACTGTAATAATTGTACTCATTACTTATATTATTAGCAATATAACGTGCATTCTTACCCATATTATGCAGTTATTATCGCTAGAACTGTAATAATTATACTTATTACTTATATCATTATCAATATAACATGCATTATTACCCATATAATAGAGGTATTATCGCTAGAACTGTAATAATTATACTTATTACTTATACTATTAGCAATATAACGTGCATTTTTACCCATATAATGCAGTTATTATCGCTAGAACTGTAATAATTATACTTATTACTTATTTTGTTAGCAATATAACGTGCATTATTACCCATATAATGCAGTTATTATCGCTAGAACTGTAATAATTATACTTATTACTTATATTATTATCAATATAACAAGCATTATTACCCATATAATGGAGGTATTATCGCAAGAACTGTAATAATTATACTTATTACTTATACTATTAGCAATATAACGTGCATTATTACCCATATAATGCAGTTATTATCGCTAGAACTGTAATAATTATACTTATTACTCATATTATTATCAATATAACATGCATTATTACCCATATTATGCAGTTATTATCGCAAGAACTATAATAAATATACGTATTACTTTAATTATTATCAATATAACATGCATTATTACCCATATTATGCAGTTATTATCGCTAGAACTGTAATAATTGTACTCATTACTTATATTATTAGCAATATAACGTGCATTATTACCCATATTATGCAGTTATTATCGCTAGAACTGTAATAATTATACTTATTACTTATATTATTAGCAATATAACGTGCATTATTACCCATATAATGCAGTTATTATCGCTAGAACTGTAATAATTATACTTATTACTTATATTGTTAGCAATATAACATGCATTATTACCCATATAATGCAGTTATTATCGCTAGAACTGTAATAATTGTACTCATTACTTATATTATTAGCAATATAACGTGCATTATTACCCATATTATGCAGTTATTATCGCTAGAACTGTAATAATTATACTTATTACTTATATCATTATCAATATAACATGCATTATTACCCACATAATAGAGGTATTATCGCTAGAACTGTAATAATTATACTTATTACTTATACTATTAGCAATATAACGTGCATTTTTACCAATATAATGCAGTTATTATCGCTAGAACTGTAATAATTATACTTATTACTTATTTTGTTAGCAATATAACGTGCATTATTACCCATATAATGCAGTTATTATCGCTAGAACTGTAATAATTATACTTATTACTTATATTATTATCAATATAACAGGCATTATTACCCATATAATGGAGGTATTATCGCAAGAACTGTAATAATTATACTTATTACTTATACTATTAGCAATATAACGTGCATTATTACCCATATAATGCAGTTATTATCGCCAGAACTGTAATAATTATACTTATTACTTATATTATTCTCAATATAACATGCATTATTACCCACATTATGCAGTTATTATCGCTAGAACTATAATAAATATACGTATTACTTTCATTATCATCAATATAACATGCATTGTTACGCGGCCAGGTACCGCGTCCGTTATTATTGTAAAAATATTTAACATTTACACGAACACGACCATCGTCCACACGATTTCTGACCCTCTATAGCAGCAATAAACTCATGAAGCCGTTACGAACCCCGCGAGTTTCTTTAGAGTCACCGTATACCTACGTTTATTGCCAGTAATAGTTTTTAGCTTTTCGCTTTTTCAAACACATGTTTTCTTTCCGTCGAGGTGCATCCTAACTTTATTGCTCGCTTAAGTCAAGGGTCCATCTAATAAATCATAGTTACACGACCATTTCAGGGTTTTTCCCAAAAATCCTGACGTCACATATAGGCGGTCCTACAAGACCCCTCACTACACATTTTTTACTCCAATCACAGAAAAATACCCCCGTACATTACTCAGTTAAACACACCCACACGAATTTACCTACACGACAACTCTTCAGACAAAAATCAGAATTCTAACAACATCCGACACGATAACATCTTAGACTCCATAGCATTTTATAATAAACAGTATTTGTTAAAGTTTAAAACTTCATATCTAATTTTCAATCATCCAAAGAACTACTCTTCCCGCTGTAAAAACCGGTTAGAGACGTATATCAATTCGAGATACCGAAATAATTCGAGTAAGGATTTACAACCCTTACAGACTTGGGTTCGTCCAACTCAGTCTTGTCGCGATTGATATAACATTTTTTGGTCCTTCGAGCCGGATCTCGCGTGTTCGGAATCAGTGCTCTAATATACGACAGACTTTTAAAAGTGATATCTATAACCACATCGGGCGTGCAACGTCATCATCAAAGATCTACACATCGCCACGCAGCTTTCTACGTGGATCATTCATCGGGGCATCAGCTCGATTTCTCCAAGTCCAACGTCCTGACGCAACTACCCGGACCTCTGGACAATAAGGACATCCGCAGGATCACCAACGCAGCGATCCTGATATCTACCCAAGGACATCCGCAGGATCACCAACACAGCGATCCTGATATCTACACAAGTACATCCGCAGGATCATCAACGCAGGGTCCTGATATCTGCGCAACAAAGGTAGGCTCATTTTTGTTTCGCCGATTCCCATTATTTTTCCTTCTTTCTTCCTAAAATGCCTAACGATACTCTTGAACAATCCGCCGGTCAGTCTATTTCCGCATTACAAGGAATAAATCTCAGTACTCTACGACGTAGGCGCGGGAACATTATCGGGCAAATTACCACGTTCACAAGATTCATTGAAACAGTCGAGCAGTCGCAACAGCGGAATATCCCTCTAGTTAAAACTCATCTTAACGGCTTAAACGAAGCATGGAAGCGTTTCGATGATATTCAATTCCAATTAGAAGAATTAGATGAAACAGAATGTCCACGACGATACGAAGTGCAAACCCAGTACTACGAAATAATTACTCGCGCCAATAATTTAATCGAAGCATCCCGAACGACACGTAACGCGCTAGGAAATACGGTTGACGCATCCTCATCTCCTGTAACGGCTCCTATGGCGATAAAACTTCCCGAAATGCGTTTGCCCACGTTCGACGGTACAATAGAAAAATGGACTTCATATTTCGACATCTTCTCATCAATGATTGATAATAACGAAGATCTCACACCGGTGCAAAAGCTACAATATCTACGATCAACATTAACGGGAAAGGCGGCTGCATGTATTCAATCCCTTAGTATCACCGACGCTAACTACTACGATGCTCTTAGTTTATTAAAGGATAAATTCGATTGTCCGCGACGAATTTTATTACGCCACTGTGACGCGATTCGGGAACTTCCGAAATTGACCAGGGACACTCCCGAAGCGTTAGGAAATCTAGTTGATACGATCAATCAACATTTACGCGCATTGAAAAATCTCGGTGAAAACATTTCAACTTGGAATAGTATGCTAATTTCAATCATTTTATCCAAAATTAATTCAGATTTAGCGTGGCAATGGGAACTTACTCTTAAGGATAAACAGATGCCCGTATATACCAATTTACTTGAATTTCTCGAAAAACGGGCAAATTGCGCTCCAGCCGCAATCGTCAAACCCGCAACTTCATCAATAGTTCGCGCACATGATCATAATAGGCCTGCTAGATTCGTTCCACCGCGGGGACACGCATTCGTAACTACCCCGATCATCAAATGTCATATATGTAACGGCTCGCATGATACGCGATATTGTAACTTCTTTCGACGACAATCAGTCGAAGAGAGGATAAAAATAATAGAAAGAACCTCGCTATGTCCAAATTGTTTGGGTGAAAAACACCCTATTAGATTATGTCCGTCGGGAGCATGCCGAATTTGCAACAGGAAACATCATACACTTCTACATAGACCAGAATCTGTACCTTCTCCAGATCGGAATATCTCTCCGTCACCGCGAATTAATACAAGTGAAGATACAACTGCCAGGTTTCATCCTTCGACATCAGCATGACTAGAACATGTAAATATCCCTAAATGCCCCACTATTTCGAAGACATTTCTTTTAAATTCCGTAACCGATGAGCTAATGGTAACCGCGCGACTCAATATTCTGGATAAGCATCTTCAACCCGTTCAGTGCAGAACGTTGTTAGACACGTGCGCGACCGCGAATTTTGTCACGGAACGACTAGCGGATCGTCTCGGTCATCCAAAGACAACTTGTACAATTCCCGTCGGATCCCTCAATTCTCTGTCTACGGTATCGAAAAATGCAATCACTGCCACCGTTAGATCAAGCTGCAACAATTTCGAACGCTCGTTAACATTCTTAACGATTCCTGAGATTTCTTCGGCTATCCCAGATCAGCCGATCGACCGTCGCTTAATCGCGATTCCGAAAAATATTACCCTTGCGGATCCAGAGTTCCACCGACCAGCACCGATCGACTTGCTGCTCGGCGCAGGAACAGCGCTGTCGCTACTATGCGTAGGACAGATCAATCTTACTCCATCCAACGGTCCATCATTAGTTTTACAAAAAACTAGGCTGGGATGGGTAATCGGGGGGAGTGTTCCAACAACTTCCTCATCACACGCGAATAACTATCATATTCGTACTTCGCATCTACAAGATGATATTACGCGCTTCTGGGAATTAGAAGATGGTCCGCAAATCCAGCATCTTTCAGAATCCGAGAAGATCTGCGAGGAGCATTTCAGGGCCAACGTCGAACGGAACGAAGAAGGAAGGTACATCGTGGCTTTACCGGTCAATGAAAAGATCACGCAATTGGGCGATTCGAGGCGACAGGCGATGAAGAGACTGCTATCACTCGAACGGAAGTTGAGACAGGATCCATCTTTGAAACAGCAATATCATTCCGTACTGCAGGAATATTTGGATTTAGGACACATGTCCAAAATCGCGCAGGATACTCCTGATCATGATGGTTATTATCTACCCCATCATGGTGTAATTAAAACAACCAGTCAAACAACGAAACTAAGAGTTGTTTTTGATGGTTCCGCGAAAAGCAGTTCAGGCATATCGTTAAACGATGCTTTACATATTGGTCCGAAGATTCAAGAAGATCTTCTGTACATCATCTTAAGATTTCGCATACATCGCTTCGTCCTCACGGGCGACATCGAGAAAATGTATAGGCAATTTCTCGTTCGTCCTGAGGATAGAAGATTTCAGAAAATCCTATGGCGCGATCCCAATGGTCATATTCAAACGTATCAGCTTAACACCGTAACATTCGGATTATCATCAGCGCCGTACCTAGCCATCCGTTGTCTCCAGAAGTTGGCAGAGGACGAAAAACATAATTACCCCATCGCAGCCAAAATCTTGCAACGAGATTTCTACGTGGATGACGTGCTGACTGGAGCGGCCACGAAGGAAGACGCAATCCTGCTGAGAAAGGAACTCACCCTGCTTTTAAAGGAAGCTGGATTATATATAAGACAATGGGCATCTAACGATCGGGATTTATTAGACGGTTTGGCAGAACAAGATATTAATCAAAAACTCGCTATCGGCGATTCAACTCTAAAAACTTTAGGCGTGTTCTGGAATTCTTCGAACGATTCAATACACTACGCGGTAAAAACAAATTATCATAAAAATATAACCAAACGAACGATAAGTTCGGAAATCGCAAAAATCTACGACCCTTTGGGTCTTCTTGGGCCAATCATAATAACTGCAAAGATTTTTCTCCAGAAGCTTTGGTCAATCAAAGTAGACTGGGACGAATCACTTCCGTTAAATATGCAAAATGAATGGGATAGGTTCTATAAACAACTACCGTTATTGAATAACGTAACTTTTCAACGAAAAGCCATCGTCGATTCATCGGTAGATTTGCAACTGCACGGTTTCTGCGACGCGAGCGAGAAGGCGTATGGAGCTTGCGTGTATCTCCGCTCCGTCGATAAACACGGTCGCGTCCGCGTAGAATTGTTAATTGCAAAATCTAGAGTAGCCCCTTTAAAACAACAGTCGATTCCGCGTTTAGAGTTATGTGGAGCATTACTCCTCGTAACATTAACACAAACAATCAAAAAGGCTTTACATATTTTCATCAACCGGCAATTCTTTTGGAGCGACTCCACCATCGTTTTACACTGGATCGCGTCTACTCCGAACACATTAAAAACATTTGTAGCCAATAGAACCGCAGAAATTCAGAGATCCACTCACGAATCTGATTGGCACCATGTGAAGACGAAGGATAACCCCGCCGATCTCATCTCGCGAGGTCAAACCGCCGAAGAGTTTCTTCAACCTTCGATATGGTATCATGGTCCATCGTGGCTCACAGAAGATCCAGCGCATTGGCCAACCTCGGAACCGCCGGCAATTAATGATATACCGGATCAACGAAAGGCATGTTGT
The DNA here is from genome assembly GCA_963576845.1 of Megachile leachella. Lineage (NCBI taxonomy): Eukaryota > Metazoa > Arthropoda > Insecta > Hymenoptera > Megachilidae > Megachile > Megachile leachella. The sequence goes on from CAUYWW010000083.1 coordinate 9,053, forward strand.
TTGACGACCATTTGCTCAGACAACAACATTTTAACAAGATTTTCATCGTGGGACAAACTGATTCGCGTCGTCGCCCGTTGTTTGCGATGGCGATCATCTCGTTCGAAAAAAGACAATCTCAGCGTTTCGGAATTGCAACTCGCACGCGATAGAGTTATTAAATTGTTACAACAATCGTATTTTGCCGATGAACTGCGATGCCTCAGCAGCGGAAGAACATCTGAAGTCAAGGGAAAGCTTCAGCGCCTGAACCCGTTTATTGATAAGGATGGGATTCTTCGGGTAGGAGGTCGATTAAAACATTCAGTCATGCCATTCTCACAAAAGCATCCGATCATTCTTCCAAAATCAGCGGTAACAGAACGCATCATTGAAAATGAACATCGCATACAACTCCACGCTGGAACACAGGCCACACTATATGCAATTAGAAGACGATATTGGCCTATCGATGGACGGAGCCAAGTATGGAAAACTATAAAAGATTGCGTCCGTTGTCGTCGGTTTCGTCCTCCACCGGTCGACTATTTAATGGGTAATCTACCTGAAGCGCGTGTTACAGAAGCTCGACCATTCTCTAACGTGGGTATTGATTATTGCGGACCCTTTTATATAAAGGAAAAACGCCACCGGAATCGAAATAGGATTAAGGTCTACGTAGCCGTTTTCGTATGCCTCGCGGTCAAGGCAGTACATTTAGAATTAGTTAGCGACCTTACAAGCGACGCCTTCTTAGCAGCTCTGCGGCGATTTATTGCACGACGAGGACATTGTAGTAATATTTATTCCGATAATGGCACCAATTTTGTCGGTGCTAATAACGAATTGCGCGAACTTCATGATTTATTCCAATCCAGAGAACACAAAGAAAAGTTAAATATTTTTGTGTCAAATCAGTTCATCCAGTGGCACTTTATGCCTCCACACACACCTCACTTCGGTGGACTTTGGGAAGCCGCTGTGAAGGCCTTTAAATATCATTTAAAACGCGTCGTAGGGTCTGAGTTATTTACCTTTGAAGATTTTAATACACTTATCATCGAAATCGAAGCGATTTTAAACTCCCGTCCCCTGACTCCAATTTCATCCGATCCAAACGACCTTCTCGTCCTATCACCTAGCCACTTCCTTATCGGCGATTCATTAATGAGTTTATCTGAGCGAGATTACAGGGACATGCCTTCTAATCGGCTGTCAAGTTGGAAACATATCCAACAAATCAAGCAGCACTTCTGGAATCGTTGGCGCCGGGAGTATTTAAATGAAATCACCAGCCGCAATAAGTGGATGAAAGGCAGTCATCCCATCAAGGAAGGAACCATAGTCCTTCTTCGAGAGGACAATGTACCACCAGCACAGTGGCCGCTAGGCAGGGTCATCAACGTCCATCCTGGTACCGACGGTGTTGTCCGCACGGTCACCGTGAAAACTAGTTCAACCACGTTTGACAGGAGCGTCAAAAAACTAGTACCTCTCCTCAACTCATCCCAGGAGGAGATATCCACACATCCAACATCTGAGGACAGGACATCTTAGGAGGAACATCCAACCATGGGGCATATGAAGAATCCCATTAATTGATATTTATAATGATATACCACACATATTTATTTGTATTTTTTATATGTTTAAGATCATTTTATCATACATTTACAAGCTCACACACATACACTATTGCTTTGATCGGTACCCTCTCAACGGGGGGAGCATGTTACGCGGCCAGGTACCGCGTCCGTTATTATTGTAAAAATATTTAACATTTACACGAACACGACCATCGTCCACACGATTTCTGACCCTCTATAGCAGCAATAAACTCATGAAGCCGTTACGAACCCCGCGAGTTTCTTTAGAGTCACCGTATACCTACGTTTATTGCCAGTAATAGTTTTTAGCTTTTCGCTTTTTCAAACACATGTTTTCTTTCCGTCGAGGTGCATCCTAACTTTATTGCTCGCTTAAGTCAAGGGTCCATCTAATAAATCATAGTTACACGACCATTTCAGGGTTTTTCCCAAAAATCCTGACGTCACATATAGGCGGTCCTACAAGACCCCTCACTACACATTTTTTACTCCAATCACAGAAAAATACCCCCGTACATTACTCAGTTAAACACACCCACACGAATTTACCTACACGACAACTCTTCAGACAAAAATCAGAATTCTAACAACATCCGACACGATAACATCTTAGACTTCATAGCATTTTATAATAAACAGTATTTGTTAAAGTTTAAAACTTCATATCTAATTTTCAATCATCCAAAGAACTACTCTTCCCGCTGTAAAAACCGGTTAGAGACGTATATCAATTCGAGATACCGAAATAATTCGAGTAAGGATTTACAACCCTTACAGACTTGGGTTCGTCCAACTCAGTCTTGTCGCGATTGATATAACATGCATTATTACCCATATAATAGAGGTATTATCGCTAGAACTGTAATAATTATACTTATTACTTATACTATTAGCAATAAAACGTGCATTGTTACCCATATAATGCAGTTATTATCGCTAGAACTATAATAATTATACTTATTACTCCCGGTATTATCAATATAACATGCATTATTACCCATATAATGCAGTTATTATCGCTAGAACTGTAATAATTATACTTATTACTTATACTATTAGCAATATAACGTGCATCATTACCCATATAATGCAGTTATTATCGCCAGAACTATAATAAATATACGTATTACTTTTATTATCATCAATATAACATGCATTATTACCCATATTATGCAGTTATTATCGATAGAACTGTAATAATTATACTTATTGCTTATATTATTCTCAATATAACATACATTATTACCCACATTATGCAGTTATGATCGCCAGAACTATAATAAATATACTTATTACTCCCAATATTATCAATGTAACACGCATTATTACCCATATAATGCAGTTATTATCGCTAGAACTGTAATAATTATACTTATTACTTATATTGTTAGCAATATAACGTGCATTATTACCCATATAATGCAGTTATTATCGCTAGAACTGTAATAATTATACTTATTACTCATATTATTATCAATATAACATGCATTATTAGCCATATTATGCAGTTATTATCGCTAGAACTGTAATATTTCTACTTATTACTTATATTATTATCAATATAACATGCATTATTACCCATATAATGGAGGTATTATCGCTAGAACTGTAATAATTATACTTATTACTTATACTATTAGCAATATAACGTGCATTATTACCCATATAATGCAGTTATTATCGCCAGAACTGTAATAATTATACTTATTACTTATATTATTCTCAATATAACATGCATTATTACCCATATAATGCAGTTATTATCGCTAGAACTGTAATAATTATACTTATTACTTATATTATTATCAACATAACATGCATTATTACCCATATAATAGAGGTATTATTGCTAGAACTGTAATAATTATACTTATTACTTACACTATTAGCAATATAACGTGCATTGTTACCCATATAATGCAGTTATTATCGCCAGAACTGTAATAATTATACTTATTACTTATATTATTCTCAATATAACATGCATTATTACCCATATTATGCAGTTATTATCGCAAGAACTATAATAAATATACGTATTACTTTCATTATTATCAATATAACTTGCATTATTACCCATATTATGCAGTTATTATCGATAGAACTGTAATAAATATATTTATTAGTTTTATTATTATCAATATAACATGCACTATTAGCCATATTTTACTATTATTATCGCTAGAACTATAATAATTATACTTATTACTCCCGATGTTATCAATATAACATGCCTTATTACCCATATAATGCAGTTATTATCGCTAGAACTGTAATAATTATACTTATTACTCCCGATATTATCAATATAACATGCATTATTACCCATATAATGCAGTTATTATCGCTAGAACTGTAATAAATATACTTACTACTTTCAGTATCATCAATATAACATGCATTATTACCCATATTAAGAAGTTATTATCGCTAGAACTGTAATAATTATACTTATTACTTATATTGTTAGCAATATAACGTGCATTATTACCCATATAATGCAGTTATTATCGCCAGAACTGTAATAATTATACTTATTACTTATATTGTTAGCAATATAACGTGCATTATTACCCATATAATGCAGTTATTATCGCTAGAACTGTAATAATTATACTTATTACTTATAATATTATCAATATAACATGCATTATTACCCATATTATGCAGTTATGATCGCCAGAACTGTAATAAATATACTTATTACTTATACTATTAGCAATATAACGTGCATTATTACCCATATAATGCAGTTATTATCGCCAGAACTGTAATAATTATACTTATTACTTATATTATTCTCAATATAACATGCATTATTACCCACATTATGCAGTTATTATCGCTAGAACTATAATAAATATACGTATTACTTTCATTATCATCAATATAACATGCATTGTTACGCGGCCAGGTACCGCGTCCGTTATTATTGTAAAAATATTTAACATTTACACGAACACGACCATCGTCCACACGATTTCTGACCCTCTATAGCAGCAATAAACTCATGAAGCCGTTACGAACCCCGCGAGTTTCTTTAGAGTCACCGTATACCTACGTTTATTGCCAGTAATAGTTTTTAGCTTTTCGCTTTTTCAAACACATGTTTTCTTTCCGTCGAGGTGCATCCTAACTTTATTGCTCGCTTAAGTCAAGGGTCCATCTAATAAATCATAGTTACACGACCATTTCAGGGTTTTTCCCAAAAATCCTGACGTCACATATAGGCGGTCCTACAAGACCCCTCACTACACATTTTTTACTCCAATCACAGAAAAATACCCCCGTACATTACTCAGTTAAACACACCCACACGAATTTACCTACACGACAACTCTTCAGACAAAAATCAGAATTCTAACAACATCCGACACGATAACATCTTAGACTCCATAGCATTTTATAATAAACAGTATTTGTTAAAGTTTAAAACTTCATATCTAATTTTCAATCATCCAAAGAACTACTCTTCCCGCTGTAAAAACCGGTTAGAGACGTATATCAATTCGAGATACCGAAATAATTCGAGTAAGGATTTACAACCCTTACAGACTTGGGTTCGTCCAACTCAGTCTTGTCGCGATTGATATAACATTTTTTGGTCCTTCGAGCCGGATCTCGCGTGTTCGGAATCAGTGCTCTAATATACGACAGACTTTTAAAAGTGATATCTATAACCACATCGGGCGTGCAACGTCATCATCAAAGATCTACACATCGCCACGCAGCTTTCTACGTGGATCATTCATCGGGGCATCAGCTCGATTTCTCCAAGTCCAACGTCCTGACGCAACTACCCGGACCTCTGGACAATAAGGACATCCGCAGGATCACCAACGCAGCGATCCTGATATCTACCCAAGGACATCCGCAGGATCACCAACACAGCGATCCTGATATCTACACAAGTACATCCGCAGGATCATCAACGCAGGGTCCTGATATCTGCGCAACAAAGGTAGGCTCATTTTTGTTTCGCCGATTCCCATTATTTTTCCTTCTTTCTTCCTAAAATGCCTAACGATACTCTTGAACAATCCGCCGGTCAGTCTATTTCCGCATTACAAGGAATAAATCTCAGTACTCTACGACGTAGGCGCGGGAACATTATCGGGCAAATTACCACGTTCACAAGATTCATTGAATCAGTCGAGCAGTCGCAACAGCGGAATATCCCTCTAGTTAAAACTCATCTTAACGGCTTAAACGAAGCATGGAAGCGTTTCGATGATATTCAATTCCAATTAGAAGAATTAGATGAAACAGAATGTCCACGACGATACGAAGTGCAAACCCAGTACTACGAAATAATTACTCGCGCCAATAATTTAATCGAAGCATCCCGAACGACACGTAACGCGCTAGGAAATACGGTTGACGCATCCTCATCTCCTGTAACGGCTCCTATGGCGATAAAACTTCCCGAAATGCGTTTGCCCACGTTCGACGGTACAATAGAAAAATGGACTTCATATTTCGACATCTTCTCATCAATGATTGATAATAACGAAGATCTCACACCGGTGCAAAAGCTACAATATCTACGATCAACATTAACGGGAAAGGCGGCTGCATGTATTCAATCCCTTAGTATCACCGACGCTAACTACTACGATGCTCTTAGTTTATTAAAGGATAAATTCGATTGTCCGCGACGAATTTTATTACGCCACTGTGACGCGATTCGGGAACTTCCGAAATTGACCAGGGACACTCCCGAAGCGTTAGGAAATCTAGTTGATACGATCAATCAACATTTACGCGCATTGAAAAATCTCGGTGAAAACATTTCAACTTGGAATAGTATGCTAATTTCAATCATTTTATCCAAAATTAATTCAGATTTAGCGTGGCAATGGGAACTTACTCTTAAGGATAAACAGATGCCCGTATATACCAATTTACTTGAATTTCTCGAAAAACGGGCAAATTGCGCTCCAGCCGCAATCGTCAAACCCGCAACTTCATCAATAGTTCGCGCACATGATCATAATAGGCCTGCTAGATTCGTTCCACCGCGGGGACACGCATTCGTAACTACCCCGATCATCAAATGTCATATATGTAACGGCTCGCATGATACGCGATATTGTAACTTCTTTCGACGACAATCAGTCGAAGAGAGGATAAAAATAATAGAAAGAACCTCGCTATGTCCAAATTGTTTGGGTGAAAAACACCCTATTAGATTATGTCCGTCGGGAGCATGCCGAATTTGCAACAGGAAACATCATACACTTCTACATAGACCAGAATCTGTACCTTCTCCAGATCGGAATATCTCTCCGTCACCGCGAATTAATACAAGTGAAGATACAACTGCCAGGTTTCATCCTTCGACATCAGCATGACTAGAACATGTAAATATCCCTAAATGCCCCACTATTTCGAAGACATTTCTTTTAAATTCCGTAACCGATGAGCTAATGGTAACCGCGCGACTCAATATTCTGGATAAGCATCTTCAACCCGTTCAGTGCAGAACGTTGTTAGACACGTGCGCGACCGCGAATTTTGTCACGGAACGACTAGCGGATCGTCTCGGTCATCCAAAGACAACTTGTACAATTCCCGTCGGATCCCTCAATTCTCTGTCTACGGTATCGAAAAATGCAATCACTGCCACCGTTAGATCAAGCTGCAACAATTTCGAACGCTCGTTAACATTCTTAACGATTCCTGAGATTTCTTCGGCTATCCCAGATCAGCCGATCGACCGTCGCTTAATCGCGATTCCGAAAAATATTACCCTTGCGGATCCAGAGTTCCACCGACCAGCACCGATCGACTTGCTGCTCGGCGCAGGAACAGCGCTGTCGCTACTATGCGTAGGACAGATCAATCTTACTCCATCCAACGGTCCATCATTAGTTTTACAAAAAACTAGGCTGGGATGGGTAATCGGGGGGAGTGTTCCAACAACTTCCTCATCACACGCGAATAACTATCATATTCGTACTTCGCATCTACAAGATGATATTACGCGCTTCTGGGAATTAGAAGATGGTCCGCAAATCCAGCATCTTTCAGAATCCGAGAAGATCTGCGAGGAGCATTTCAGGGCCAACGTCGAACGGAACGAAGAAGGAAGGTACATCGTGGCTTTACCGGTCAATGAAAAGATCACGCAATTGGGCGATTCGAGGCGACAGGCGATGAAGAGACTGCTATCACTCGAACGGAAGTTGAGACAGGATCCATCTTTGAAACAGCAATATCATTCCGTACTGCAGGAATATTTGGATTTAGGACACATGTCCAAAATCGCGCAGGATACTCCTGATCATGATGGTTATTATCTACCCCATCATGGTGTAATTAAAACAACCAGTCAAACAACGAAACTAAGAGTTGTTTTTGATGGTTCCGCGAAAAGCAGTTCAGGCATATCGTTAAACGATGCTTTACATATTGGTCCGAAGATTCAAGAAGATCTTCTGTACATCATCTTAAGATTTCGCATACATCGCTTCGTCCTCACGGGCGACATCGAGAAAATGTATAGGCAATTTCTCGTTCGTCCTGAGGATAGAAGATTTCAGAAAATCCTATGGCGCGATCCCAATGGTCATATTCAAACGTATCAGCTTAACACCGTAACATTCGGATTATCATCAGCGCCGTACCTAGCCATCCGTTGTCTCCAGAAGTTGGCAGAGGACGAAAAACATAATTACCCCATCGCAGCCAAAATCTTGCAACGAGATTTCTACGTGGATGACGTGCTGACTGGAGCGGCCACGAAGGAAGACGCAATCCTGCTGAGAAAGGAACTCACCCTGCTTTTAAAGGAAGCTGGATTATATATAAGACAATGGGCATCTAACGATCGGGATTTATTAGACGGTTTGGCAGAACAAGATATTAATCAAAAACTCGCTATCGGCGATTCAACTCTAAAAACTTTAGGCGTGTTCTGGAATTCTTCGAACGATTCAATACACTACGCGGTAAAAACAAATTATCATAAAAATATAACCAAACGAACGATAAGTTCGGAAATCGCAAAAATCTACGACCCTTTGGGTCTTCTTGGGCCAATCATAATAACTGCAAAGATTTTTCTCCAGAAGCTTTGGTCAATCAAAGTAGACTGGGACGAATCACTTCCGTTAAATATGCAAAATGAATGGGATAGGTTCTATAAACAACTACCGTTATTGAATAACGTAACTTTTCAACGAAAAGCCATCGTCGATTCATCGGTAGATTTGCAACTGCACGGTTTCTGCGACGCGAGCGAGAAGGCGTATGGAGCTTGCGTGTATCTCCGCTCCGTCGATAAACACGGTCGCGTCCGCGTAGAATTGTTAATTGCAAAATCTAGAGTAGCCCCTTTAAAACAACAGTCGATTCCGCGTTTAGAGTTATGTGGAGCATTACTCCTCGTAACATTAACACAAACAATCAAAAAGGCTTTACATATTTTCATCAACCGGCAATTCTTTTGGAGCGACTCCACCATCGTTTTACACTGGATCGCGTCTACTCCGAACACATTAAAAACATTTGTAGCCAATAGAACCGCAGAAATTCAGAGATCCACTCACGAATCTGATTGGCACCATGTGAAGACGAAGGATAACCCCGCCGATCTCATCTCGCGAGGTCAAACCGCCGAAGAGTTTCTTCAACCTTCGATATGGTATCATGGTCCATCGTGGCTCACAGAAGATCCAGCGCATTGGCCAACCTCGGAACCGCCGGCAATTAATGATATACCGGATCAACGAAAGGCATGTTGTTTGACGACCATTTGCTCAGACAACAACATTTTAACAAGATTTTCATCGTGGGACAAACTGATTCGCGTCGTCGCCCGTTGTTTGCGATGGCGATCATCTCGTTCGAAAAAAGACAATCTCAGCGTTTCGGAATTGCAACTCGCACGCGATAGAGTTATTAAATTGTTACAACAATCGTATTTTGCCGATGAACTGCGATGCCTCAGCAGCGGAAGAACATCTGAAGTCAAGGGAAAGCTTCAGCGCCTGAACCCGTTTATTGATAAGGATGGGATTCTTCGGGTAGGAGGTCGATTAAAACATTCAGTCATGCCATTCTCACAAAAGCATCCGATCATTCTTCCAAAATCAGCGGTAACAGAACGCATCATTGAAAATGAACATCGCATACAACTCCACGCTGGAACACAGGCCACACTATATGCAATTAGAAGACGATATTGGCCTATCGATGGACGGAGCCAAGTATGGAAAACTATAAAAGATTGCGTCCGTTGTCGTCGGTTTCGTCCTCCACCGGTCGACTATTTAATGGGTAATCTACCTGAAGCGCGTGTTACAGAAGCTCGACCATTCTCTAACGTGGGTATTGATTATTGCGGACCCTTTTATATAAAGGAAAAACGCCACCGGAATCGAAATAGGATTAAGGTCTACGTAGCCGTTTTCGTATGCCTCGCGGTCAAGGCAGTACATTTAGAATTAGTTAGCGACCTTACAAGCGACGCCTTCTTAGCAGCTCTGCGGCGATTTATTGCACGACGAGGACATTGTAGTAATATTTATTCCGATAATGGCACCAATTTTGTCGGTGCTAATAACGAATTGCGCGAACTTCATGATTTATTCCAATCCAGAGAACACAAAGAAAAGTTAAATATTTTTGTGTCAAATCAGTTCATCCAGTGGCACTTTATGCCTCCACACACACCTCACTTCGGTGGACTTTGGGAAGCCGCTGTGAAGGCCTTTAAATATCATTTAAAACGCGTCGTAGGGTCTGAGTTATTTACCTTTGAAGATTTTAATACACTTATCATCGAAATCGAAGCGATTTTAAACTCCCGTCCCCTGACTCCAATTTCATCCGATCCAAACGACCTTCTCGTCCTATCACCTAGCCACTTCCTTATCGGCGATTCATTAATGAGTTTATCTGAGCGAGATTACAGGGACATGCCTTCTAATCGGCTGTCAAGTTGGAAACATATCCAACAAATCAAGCAGCACTTCTGGAATCGTTGGCGCCGGGAGTATTTAAATGAAATCACCAGCCGCAATAAGTGGATGAAAGGCAGTCATCCCATCAAGGAAGGAACCATAGTCCTTCTTCGAGAGGACAATGTACCACCAGCACAGTGGCCGCTAGGCAGGGTCATCAACGTCCATCCTGGTACCGACGGTGTTGTCCGCACGGTCACCGTGAAAACTAGTTCAACCACGTTTGACAGGAGCGTCAAAAAACTAGTACCTCTCCTCAACTCATCCCAGGAGGAGATATCCACACATCCAACATCTGAGGACAGGACATCTTAGGAGGAACATCCAACCATGGGGCATATGAAGAATCCCATTAATTGATATTTATAATGATATACCACACATATTTATTTGTATTTTTTATATGTTTAAGATCATTTTATCATACATTTACAAGCTCACACACATACACTATTGCTTTGATCGGTACCCTCTCAACGGGGGGAGCATGTTACGCGGCCAGGTACCGCGTCCGTTATTATTGTAAAAATATTTAACATTTACACGAACACGACCATCGTCCACACGATTTCTGACCCTCTATAGCAGCAATAAACTCATGAAGCCGTTACGAACCCCGCGAGTTTCTTTAGAGTCACCGTATACCTACGTTTATTGCCAGTAATAGTTTTTAGCTTTTCGCTTTTTCAAACACATGTTTTCTTTCCGTCGAGGTGCATCCTAACTTTATTGCTCGCTTAAGTCAAGGGTCCATCTAATAAATCATAGTTACACGACCATTTCAGGGTTTTTCCCAAAAATCCTGACGTCACATATAGGCGGTCCTACAAGACCCCTCACTACACATTTTTTACTCCAATCACAGAAAAATACCCCCGTACATTACTCAGTTAAACACACCCACACGAATTTACCTACACGACAACTCTTCAGACAAAAATCAGAATTCTAACAACATCCGACACGATAACATCTTAGACTCCATAGCATTTTATAATAAACAGTATTTGTTAAAGTTTAAAACTTCATATCTAATTTTCAATCATCCAAAGAACTACTCTTCCCGCTGTAAAAACCGGTTAGAGACGTATATCAATTCGAGATACCGAAATAATTCGAGTAAGGATTTACAACCCTTACAGACTTGGGTTCGTCCAACTCAGTCTTGTCGCGATTGATATAACATGCATTATTACCCATATAATAGAGGTATTATCGCTAGAACTGTAATAATTATACTTATTACTTATACTATTAGCAATAAAACGTGCATTGTTACCCATATAATGCAGTTATTATCGCTAGAACTATAATAATTATACTTATTACTCCCGGTATTATCAATATAACATGCATTATTACCCATATAATGCAGTTATTATCGCTAGAACTGTAATAATTATACTTATTACTTATACTATTAGCAATATAACGTGCATCATTACCCATATAATGCAGTTATTATCGCCAGAACTATAATAAATATACGTATTACTTTTATTATCATCAATATAACATGCATTATTACCCATATTATGCAGTTATTATCGATAGAACTGTAATAATTATACTTATTGCTTATATTATTCTCAATATAACATACATTATTACCCACATTATGCAGTTATGATCGCCAGAACTATAATAAATATACTTATTACTCCCAATATTATCAATGTAACACGCATTATTACCCATATAATGCAGTTATTATCGCTAGAACTGTAATAATTATACTTATTACTTATATTGTTAGCAATATAACGTGCATTATTACCCATATAATGCAGTTATTATCGCTAGAACTGTAATAATTATACTTATTACTCATATTATTATCAATATAACATGCATTATTAGCCATATTATGCAGTTATTATCGCTAGAACTGTAATATTTCTACTTATTACTTATATTATTATCAATATAACATGCATTATTACCCATATAATGGAGGTATTATCGCTAGAACTGTAATAATTATACTTATTACTTATACTATTAGCAATATAACGTGCATTATTACCCATATAATGCAGTTATTATCGCCAGAACTGTAATAATTATACTTATTACTTATATTATTCTCAATATAACATGCATTATTACCCATATAATGCAGTTATTATCGCTAGAACTGTAATAATTATACTTATTACTTATATTATTATCAACATAACATGCATTATTACCCATATAATAGAGGTATTATTGCTAGAACTGTAATAATTATACTTATTACTTACACTATTAGCAATATAACGTGCATTGTTACCCATATAATGCAGTTATTATCGCCAGAACTGTAATAATTATACTTATTACTTATATTATTCTCAATATAACATGCATTATTACCCATATTATGCAGTTATTATCGCAAGAACTGTAATAAATATACTTACTACTTTCAGTATCATCAATATAACATGCATTATTACCCATATTAAGAAGTTATTATCGCTAGAACTGTAATAATTATACTTATTACTTATATTGTTAGCAATATAACGTGCATTATTACCCATATAATGCAGTTATTATCGCCAGAACTGTAATAATTATACTTATTACTTAGATTATTATCAATATAACATCCATTATTACCCATATTATGCAGTTATTATGGATAGGACTGTAATAAATATACTTATTACTTTTATTATTATCAATATAACATGCACTATTTGCCATATTTTACTATTATTATCGCTATAACTATAATAATTATACTTATTACTCCCGATATTATCAATATAACATGCATTATTACCCATATAATGCAGTTATTATCGCTATAACTGTAATAATTATACTTATTACTTATATTATCATCAATATAACGTGCATTATAACCCATATTATGCAGTTGTTATCGCTAGAACTGTAATAATTATACTTATTACTTATATCACTATCAATATAACATGCATTATTAGCCATATTATGCAGTTATTATCGCTAGAACTATAATAAATATACGTATTACTTTCATTATCATCAATATAACATGCATTATTACCCATATTATGCAGTTATTATCGCTAGAACTATAATAATTATACTTATTACTCCCGATATTATCAATATAACATGCATTATTACCCATATAATGGAGGTATTATCGCTAGAACTGTAATAATTATACTTATTACTTATATTATTCTCAATATAACATGCATTATTACCCATATTTTGCAGTTATTATCTCTAGAACCATAATAAATATACTCATTACTCCCAATATTATCAATATAACATGCATTTTTACCCATATAATGCAGTTATTATCGCTAGAACTGTAATAATTATACTTATTACTTATATTGTTAGCAATATAACGTGCATTATTACCCATATAATGCAGTTATTATCGCTAGAACTGTAATAATTATACTTATTACTTATAATATTATCAATATAACATGCATTATTACCCATATTATGCAGTTATGATCGCCAGAACTATAATAAATATACTTATTACTCCCAATATTATCAATGTAACATGCATTATTACCCATATAATGCAGTTATTATCGCTAGAACTGTAATAATTATACTTATTACTTATATTGTTAGCAATATAACGTGCATTATTACCCATATAATGCAGTTATTATCGCTAGAACTGTAATAATTATACTTATTACTCATATTATTATCAATATAACATGCATTATTACCCATATTATGCAGTTATTATCGCTAGAACTATAATAAATATACGTATTACTTTTATTATCATCAATATAACATGCATTATTACCCATATTATGCAGTTATTATCGATAGAACTGTAATAAATATACTTATTACTTTTATTATTATCAATATAACATGCACTATTTGCCATATTTTACTATTATTATCGCTAGAACTATAATAATTATACTTATTACTCCCGATATTATCAATATAACATGCATTATTACCCATATAATGCACTTATTATCGCTAGAACTGTAATAATTATACTTATTACTTATATTATTATCAATATAACATGCATTATTACCCATATAATGCAGTTATTATCGCTAGAACTGTAATAATTGTACTCATTACTTATATTATTAGCAATATAACGTGCATTATTACCCATTTTATGCAGTTATTATCGTTAGAACTGTAATAATTATACTTATTACTTATATCATTATCAATATAACATGCATTATTACCCATATAATAGAGGTATTATCGCTAGAACTGTAATAATTATACTTATTACTTATACTATTAGCAATATAACGTGCATTTTTACCCATATAATGCAGTTATTATCGCTAGAACTGTAATAATTATACTTATTACTTATATTATTATCAATATAACATGCATTATTACCCATATTATGCAGTTATTATCTCTAGAACCATAATAAATATACTCATTACTCCCAATATTATCAATATAACATGCATTTTTACCCATATAATGCAGTTATTATCGCTAGAACTGTAATAATTATACTTATTACTTATACTATTAGCAATATAACGTATATTATTACCCATATAATGCAGTTATTATCGCCAGAACTGTAATAATTATACTTATTACTTATATTATTCTCAATATAACATGCATTATTACCCATATAATGCAGTTATTATCGCTAGAACTGTAATAATTATACTTATTACTTATATTATTATCAACATAACATGCATTATTACCCATATTATGCAGTTATTATCGCTAGAACTATAATAAATATAGGTATTACTTTCATTATCATCAATATAACATGCATTATTACCCATATAATGGAGGTATTATCGCTAGAACTGTAATAATTATACTTATTACTTATATTATTATCAATATAACATGCATTATTACCCATATTATGCAGTTATTATCGATAGAACTGTAATAAATGCACTTACTACATTTACTATTATCAATATATCATGCACTATTAGCCATATTTTACTATTATTATCGCTAGAACTATAATAATTATACCTATTACTCCCGATGTTATCAATATTACATGCCTTATTACCCATATAATGCAGTTATTATCGCTAGAACTGTAATAATTATACTTATTACTTATATTATTCTCAATATAACATGCATTATTACCCATATTATGCAGTTATTATCTCTAGAACCATAATAAATATACTCATTACTCCCAATATTATCAATATAACATGCATTTTTACCCATATAATGCAGTTATTATCGCTAGAACTGTAATAATTATACTTATTACTTATATTATTAGCAATATAACGTGCATTATTACGCATATTATGCAGTTATTATCGCTAGAACTATAATAAATATACGTATTACTTTTATTATCATCAATATAACATGCATTATTACCCATATTATGCAGTTATTATCGATAGAACTGTAATAAATATACTTATTACTTTTATTATTATCAATATAACATGCACTATTTGCCATATTTTACTATTATTATCGCTAGAGCTATAATAATTATACTTATTACTCCCGATATTATCAATATAACATGCATTATTACCCATATAATGCACTTATTATCGCTAGAACTGTAATAATTATACTTATTACTTATATTATTATCAATATAACATGCATTATTACCCATATAATGGAGGTATTATCGCTAGAACTGTAATAATTATACTTATTACTTATACTATTAGCAATATAACGTGCATTATTACCCATATAATGCAGTTATTATCGCCAGAACTGTAATAATTATACTTATTACTTATATTATTCTCAATATAACATGCATTATTACCCATATAATGCAGTTATTATCGCTAGAACTGTAATAATTATACTTATTACTTATATTATTATCAACATAACATGCATTATTACCCATATAATAGAGGTATTATTGCTAGAACTGTAATAATTATACTTATTACTTACACTATTAGCAATAAAACGTGCATTGTTACCCATATAATGCAGTTATTATCGCCAGAACTGTAATAATTATACTTATTACTTATATTATTCTCAATATAACATGCATTATTACCCATATTATGCAGTTATTATCGCAAGAACTATAATAAATATACGTATTACTTTCATTATTATCAATATAACTTGCATTATTACCCATATTATGCAGTTATTATCGATAGAACTGTAATAAATATATTTATTAGTTTTATTATTATCAATATAACATGCACTATTAGCCATATTTTACTATTATTATCGCTAGAACTATAATAATTATACTTATTACTCCCGATGTTATCAATATAACATGCCTTATTACCCATATAATGCAGTTATTATCGCTAGAACTGTAATAATTATACTT
The DNA here is from genome assembly GCA_963576845.1 of Megachile leachella. Lineage (NCBI taxonomy): Eukaryota > Metazoa > Arthropoda > Insecta > Hymenoptera > Megachilidae > Megachile > Megachile leachella. The sequence continues at coordinate 25,912 of CAUYWW010000083.1, forward strand.
ATTACTCCCGATATTATCAATATAACATGCATTATTACCCATATAATGCAGTTATTATCGCTAGAACTGTAATAAATATACTTACTACTTTCAGTATCATCAATATAACATGCATTATTACCCATATTAAGAAGTTATTATCGCTAGAACTGTAATAATTATACTTATTACTTATATTGTTAGCAATATAACGTGCATTATTACCCATATAATGCAGTTATTATCGCCAGAACTGTAATAATTATACCTATTACTTAGATTATTATCAATATAACATCCATTATTACCCATATTATGCAGTTATTATGGATAGGACTGTAATAAATATACTTATTACTTTTATTATTATCAATATAACATGCACTATTTGCCATATTTTACTATTATTATCGCTATAACTATAATAATTATACTTATTACTCCCGATATTATCAATATAACATGCATTATTACCCATATAATGCAGTTATTATCGCTAGAACTGTAATAATTGTACTCATTACTTATATTATTAGCAATATAACGTGCATTATTACCCATATTATGCAGTTATTATCGCCAGAACTGTAATAATTATACTTATTACTTATATTATTCTCAATATAACATGCATTATTACCCATATAATGCAGTTATTATCGCTAGAACTGTAATAATTATACTTATTACTTATATTATTATCAACATAACATGCATTATTACCCATATTATGCAGTTATTATCGCTAGAACTATAATAAATATACGTATTACTTTCATTATCATCAATATAACATGCATTATTACCCATATAATGGAGGTATTATCGCTAGAACTGTAATAATTATACTTATTACTTATATTATTATCAATATAACATGCATTATTACCCATATTATGCAGTTATTATCGATAGAACTGTAATAAATGCACTTACTACATTTACTATTATCAATATATCATGCACTATTAGCCATATTTTACTATTATTATCGCTAGAACTATAATAATTATACCTATTACTCCCGATGTTATCAATATTACATGCCTTATTACCCATATAATGCAGTTATTATCGCTAGAACTGTAATAATTATACTTATTACTTATATTATTCTCAATATAACATGCATTATTACCCATATTATGCAGTTATTATCTCTAGAACCATAATAAATATACTCATTACTCCCAATATTATCAATATAACATGCATTTTTACCCATATAATGCAGTTATTATCGCTAGAACTGTAATAATTATACTTATTACTTATATTATTCTCAATATAACATGCATTATTACCCATATAATGCAGTTATTATCGCTAGAACTGTAATAATTATACTTATTACTTATATTATTATCAACATAACATGCATTATTACCCATATAATAGAGGTATTATTGCTAGAACTGTAATAATTATACTTATTACTTACACTATTAGCAATATAACGTGCATTGTTACCCATATAATGCAGTTATTATCGCCAGAACTGTAATAATTATACTTATTACTTATATTATTCTCAATATAACATGCATTATTACCCATATTATGCAGTTATTATCGCAAGAACTATAATAAATATACGTATTACTTTCATTATTATCAATATAACTTGCATTATTACCCATATTATGCAGTTATTATCGATAGAACTGTAATAAATATATTTATTAGTTTTATTATTATCAATATAACATGCACTATTAGCCATATTTTACTATTATTATCGCTAGAACTATAATAATTATACTTATTACTCCCGATGTTATCAATATAACATGCCTTATTACCCATATAATGCAGTTATTATCGCTATAACTGTAATAATTATACTTATTACTTATATTATCATCAATATAACGTGCATTATAACCCATATTATGCAGTTGTTATCGCTAGAACTGTAATAATTATACTTATTACTTATATCACTATCAATATAACATGCATTATTAGCCATATTATGCAGTTATTATCGCTAGAACTATAATAAATATACGTATTACCTTCATTACCATCAATATAACATGCATTATTACCCATATAATGGAGGTATTATCGCTAGAACTGTAATAATTATACTGATTACTTATATTATTATCAATATAACATGCATTATTACCCATATTATGCAGTTATTATCTCTAGAACCATAATAAATATACTTATTACTCCCAATATTATCAATATAACATGCATCTTTACCCATATAATGCAGTTATTATCGCTAGAACTGTAATAATTATACTTATTACTTATATTGTTAGCAATATAACGTGCATTATTACCCACATAACGCAGTTATTATCGCTAGAACTGTAATAATTATACTCATTACTTATATTATTATCAATATAACGTGCATTATTACCCATATAATGCAGTTATTATCGCTAGAACTGTAATAATTATACCTATTACTTATATTATTAGCAATATAACGTGCATTATTACCCATATAATGCAGTTATTATCGCTAGAACTGTAATAATTATACTTATTACTTATATTATTATCAATATAACATACATTATTATCCATATAATGGAGGTATTATCGCAAGAACTGTAATAATTCTACTTATTACTTATACTATTAGCAATATAACGTGCATTATTACCAATATAATGCAGTTATTATCGCCAGAACTGTAATAATTATACTTATTACTTTTATTATTCTCAATATAACATGCATTATTACCCATATTATGCAGTTATTATCGCTAGAACTATAATAAATATACGTATTACTTTCATTACCATCAATATAACATGCATTATTACCCATATAATGGAGGTATTATCGCTAGAACTGTAATAATTATACTGATTACTTATATTATTATCAATATAACATGCATTATTACCCATATTATGCAGTTATTATCTCTAGAACCATAATAAATATACTTATTACTCCCAATATTATCAATATAACATGCATCTTTACCCATATAGTGCAGTTATTATCGCTAGAACTGTAATAATTATACTTATTACTTATATTGTTAGCAATATAACGTGCATTATTACCCATATAATGCAGTTATTATCGCTAGAACTGTAATAATTATACTTATTACTTATATTATTATCAATATAACATGCATTATTACCCATATTATGCAGTTATTATCGCTAGAACTATAATAAATATACGTATTACTTTTATTATCATCAATATAACATGCATTATTACCCATATTATGCAGTTATTGTCGATAGAACTGTAATAATTATACTTATTGCTTATATTGTTAGCAATATAACGTGCATTAATACCCATATAATGCAGTTATTATCGCTAGAACTGTAATAATTATACTTATTGCTTATATTGTTAGCAATATAACGTGCATTAATACCCATATAATGCAGTTATTATCGCTAGAACTGTAATAATTATACTTATTACTTATATAATTATCAATATAACATGCATTATTAGCCATATTATGCAGTTATTATCGCCAGAACTGTAATAAATATACTTACTACTTTCAGTATCATCAATATAACATGCATTATTACCCATATTAAGAAGTTATTATCGATAGAACTGTAATAAATATACTTATTACTTATATTATTATCAATATAACATGCATTATTACCCATATTATGCAGTTATTATCGCTAGAACTGTAATATATATACGTATTACTTTTATTATCATCAATATAACATGCATTATTACCCATATTATGCAGTTATTATCGATAGAACTGTAATAAATATACTTATTACTTTTATTATTATCAACATAACATGCACTATTTGCCATATTTTACTATTATTATCGCTAGAACTATAATAATTATACTTATTACTCCCGATATTATCAATATAACATGCATTATTACCCATATAATGCAGTTATTATCGCTAGAACTGTAATAATTATACTTATTGCTTATATTATTAGCAATATAAAGTGCATTATTACCCATATAATGCAGTTATTATCGCTAGAACTGCAATAATTATACTTATTACTTATATTATTATCAATATAACATGCATTATTACCCATATTATGCAGTTATTATCGCTAGAACTATAATAAATATACGTATTACTCCCAATATTATCAATATAACATGCATTATTACCCATATAATGCAGTTATTATCGCTAGAACTGTAATAATTATACTTATTACTTATATTATTATCGATATAACATGCATTATTACCCAGATAATGCAGTTATTATCGCTAGAACTGTAATAATTGTACTCATTACTTATATTACTAGCAATATAACGTGCATTATTACCCATATTATGCAGTTATTATCGCTAGAACTGTAATAATTATACTTATTACTTATGTCACTATCAATATAACATGCATTATTAGCCATATTATGCAGTTATTATCGCTAGAACTATAATAAATATACGTATTACTTTCATTATCATCAATATAACATGCATTATTACCCATATTATGCAGTTATTATCGATAGAACTGTAATAATTATACTTATTACTTATGTCACTATCAATATAACATGCATTATTAGCCATATTATGCAGTTATTATCGCTAGAACTATAATAAATATACGTATTACTTTCATTATCATCAATATAACATGCATTATTACCCATATTATGCAGTTATTATCGATAGAACTGTAATAATTATACTTATTGCTTATATTATTCTCAATATAACATACATTATTACCCACATTATGCAGTTATGATCGCCAGAACTATAATAAATATACTTATTACTCCCAATATTATCAATGTAACACGCATTATTACCCATATAATGCAGTTATTATCGCTAGAACTGTAATAATTATACTTATTACTTATATTGTTAGCAATATAACGTGCATTATTACCCATATAATGCAGTTATTATCGCTAGAACTGTAATAATTATACTTATTACTCATATTATTATCAATATAACATGCATTATTAGCCATATTATGCAGTTATTATCGCTAGAACTGTAATATTTCTACTTATTACTTATATTATTATCAATATAACATGCATTATTACCCATATAATGGAGGTATTATCGCTAGAACTGTAATAATTATACTTATTACTTATACTATTAGCAATATAACGTGCATTATTACCCATATAATGCAGTTATTATCGCCAGAACTGTAATAATTATACTTATTACTTATATTATTCTCAATATAACATGCATTATTACCCATATAATGCAGTTATTATCGCTAGAACTGTAATAATTATACTTATTACTTATATTATTATCAACATAACATGCATTATTACCCATATAATAGAGGTATTATTGCTAGAACTGTAATAATTATACTTATTACTTACACTATTAGCAATATAACGTGCATTGTTACCCATATAATGCAGTTATTATCGCCAGAACTGTAATAATTATACTTATTACTTATATTATTCTCAATATAACATGCATTATTACCCATATTATGCAGTTATTATCGCAAGAACTGTAATAAATATACTTACTACTTTCAGTATCATCAATATAACATGCATTATTACCCATATTAAGAAGTTATTATCGCCAGAACTGTAATAATTATACTTATTACTTATATTGTTAGCAATATAACGTGCATTATTACCCATATAATGCAGTTATTATCGCCAGAACTGTAATAATTATACTTATTACTTAGATTATTATCAATATAACATCCATTATTACCCATATTATGCAGTTATTATGGATAGGACTGTAATAAATATACTTATTACTTTTATTATTATCAATATAACATGCACTATTTGCCATATTTTACTATTATTATCGCTATAACTATAATAATTATACTTATTACTCCCGATATTATCAATATAACATGCATTATTACCCATATAATGCAGTTATTATCGCTATAACTGTAATAATTATACTTATTACTTATATTATCATCAATATAACGTGCATTATAACCCATATTATGCAGTTGTTATCGCTAGAACTGTAATAATTATACTTATTACTTATATCACTATCAATATAACATGCATTATTAGCCATATTATGCAGTTATTATCGCTAGAACTATAATAAATATACGTATTACTTTCATTATCATCAATATAACATGCATTATTACCCATATTATGCAGTTATTATCGCTAGAACTATAATAATTATACTTATTACTCCCGATATTATCAATATAACATGCATTATTACCCATATAATGGAGGTATTATCGCTAGAACTGTAATAATTATACTTATTACTTATATTATTCTCAATATAACATGCATTATTACCCATATTTTGCAGTTATTATCTCTAGAACCATAATAAATATACTCATTACTCCCAATATTATCAATATAACATGCATTTTTACCCATATAATGCAGTTATTATCGCTAGAACTGTAATAATTATACTTATTACTTATATTGTTAGCAATATAACGTGCATTATTACCCATATAATGCAGTTATTATCGCTAGAACTGTAATAATTATACTTATTACTTATAATATTATCAATATAACATGCATTATTACCCATATTATGCAGTTATGATCGCCAGAACTATAATAAATATACTTATTACTCCCAATATTATCAATGTAACATGCATTATTACCCATATAATGCAGTTATTATCGCTAGAACTGTAATAATTATACTTATTACTTATATTGTTAGCAATATAACGTGCATTATTACCCATATAATGCAGTTATTATCGCTAGAACTGTAATAATTATACTTATTACTCATATTATTATCAATATAACATGCATTATTACCCATATTATGCAGTTATTATCGCTAGAACTATAATAAATATACGTATTACTTTTATTATCATCAATATAACATGCATTATTACCCATATTATGCAGTTATTATCGATAGAACTGTAATAAATATACTTATTACTTTTATTATTATCAATATAACATGCACTATTTGCCATATTTTACTATTATTATCGCAAGAACTATAATAATTATACTTATTACTCCCGATATTATCAATATAACATGCATTATTACCCATATAATGCACTTATTATCGCTAGAACTGTAATAATTATACTTATTACTTATATTATTATCAATATAACATGCATTATTACCCATATAATGGAGGTATTATCGCTAGAACTGTAATAATTATACTTATTACTTATACTATTAGCAATATAACGTGCATTATTACCCATATAATGCAGTTATTATCGCCAGAACTGTAATAATTATACTTATTACTTATATTATTCTCAATATAACATGCATTATTACCCATATAATGCAGTTATTATCGCTAGAACTGTAATAATTATACTTATTACTTATATTATTATCAACATAACATGCATTATTACCCATATAATAGAGGTATTATTGCTAGAACTGTAATAATTATACTTATTACTTACACTATTAGCAATAAAACGTGCATTGTTACCCATATAATGCAGTTATTATCGCCAGAACTGTAATAATTATACTTATTACTTATATTATTCTCAATATAACATGCATTATTACCCATATTATGCAGTTATTATCGCAAGAACTATAATAAATATACGTATTACTTTCATTATTATCAATATAACTTGCATTATTACCCATATTATGCAGTTATTATCGATAGAACTGTAATAAATATATTTATTAGTTTTATTATTATCAATATAACATGCACTATTAGCCATATTTTACTATTATTATCGCTAGAACTATAATAATTATACTTATTACTCCCGATGTTATCAATATAACATGCCTTATTACCCATATAATGCAGTTATTATCGCTAGAACTGTAATAATTATACTTATTACTCCCGATATTATCAATATAACATGCATTATTACCCATATAATGCAGTTATTATCGCTAGAACTGTAATAAATATACTTACTACTTTCAGTATCATCAATATAACATGCATTATTACCCATATTAAGAAGTTATTATCGCTAGAACTGTAATAATTATACTTATTACTTATATTGTTAGCAATATAACGTGCATTATTACCCATATAATGCAGTTATTATCGCCAGAACTGTAATAATTATACCTATTACTTAGATTATTATCAATATAACATCCATTATTACCCATATTATGCAGTTATTATGGATAGGACTGTAATAAATATACTTATTACTTTTATTATTATCAATATAACATGCACTATTTGCCATATTTTACTATTATTATCGCTATAACTATAATAATTATACTTATTACTCCCGATATTATCAATATAACATGCATTATTACCCATATAATGCAGTTATTATCGCTAGAACTGTAATAATTGTACTCATTACTTATATTATTAGCAATATAACGTGCATTATTACCCATATTATGCAGTTATTATCGCCAGAACTGTAATAATTATACTTATTACTTATATTATTCTCAATATAACATGCATTATTACCCATATAATGCAGTTATTATCGCTAGAACTGTAATAATTATACTTATTACTTATATTATTATCAACATAACATGCATTATTACCCATATTATGCAGTTATTATCGCTAGAACTATAATAAATATACGTATTACTTTCATTATCATCAATATAACATGCATTATTACCCATATAATGGAGGTATTATCGCTAGAACTGTAATAATTATACTTATTACTTATATTATTATCAATATAACATGCATTATTACCCATATTATGCAGTTATTATCGATAGAACTGTAATAAATGCACTTACTACATTTACTATTATCAATATATCATGCACTATTAGCCATATTTTACTATTATTATCGCTAGAACTATAATAATTATACCTATTACTCCCGATGTTATCAATATTACATGCCTTATTACCCATATAATGCAGTTATTATCGCTAGAACTGTAATAATTATACTTATTACTTATATTATTCTCAATATAACATGCATTATTACCCATATTATGCAGTTATTATCTCTAGAACCATAATAAATATACTCATTACTCCCAATATTATCAATATAACATGCATTTTTACCCATATAATGCAGTTATTATCGCTAGAACTGTAATAATTATACTTATTACTTATATTATTCTCAATATAACATGCATTATTACCCATATAATGCAGTTATTATCGCTAGAACTGTAATAATTATACTTATTACTTATATTATTATCAACATAACATGCATTATTACCCATATAATAGAGGTATTATTGCTAGAACTGTAATAATTATACTTATTACTTACACTATTAGCAATATAACGTGCATTGTTACCCATATAATGCAGTTATTATCGCCAGAACTGTAATAATTATACTTATTACTTATATTATTCTCAATATAACATGCATTATTACCCATATTATGCAGTTATTATCGCAAGAACTATAATAAATATACGTATTACTTTCATTATTATCAATATAACTTGCATTATTACCCATATTATGCAGTTATTATCGATAGAACTGTAATAAATATATTTATTAGTTTTATTATTATCAATATAACATGCACTATTAGCCATATTTTACTATTATTATCGCTAGAACTATAATAATTATACTTATTACTCCCGATGTTATCAATATAACATGCCTTATTACCCATATAATGCAGTTATTATCGCTATAACTGTAATAATTATACTTATTACTTATATTATCATCAATATAACGTGCATTATAACCCATATTATGCAGTTGTTATCGCTAGAACTGTAATAATTATACTTATTACTTATATCACTATCAATATAACATGCATTATTAGCCATATTATGCAGTTATTATCGCTAGAACTATAATAAATATACGTATTACCTTCATTACCATCAATATAACATGCATTATTACCCATATAATGGAGGTATTATCGCTAGAACTGTAATAATTATACTGATTACTTATATTATTATCAATATAACATGCATTATTACCCATATTATGCAGTTATTATCTCTAGAACCATAATAAATATACTTATTACTCCCAATATTATCAATATAACATGCATCTTTACCCATATAATGCAGTTATTATCGCTAGAACTGTAATAATTATACTTATTACTTATATTGTTAGCAATATAACGTGCATTATTACCCACATAACGCAGTTATTATCGCTAGAACTGTAATAATTATACTCATTACTTATATTATTATCAATATAACGTGCATTATTACCCATATAATGCAGTTATTATCGCTAGAACTGTAATAATTATACCTATTACTTATATTATTAGCAATATAACGTGCATTATTACCCATATAATGCAGTTATTATCGCTAGAACTGTAATAATTATACTTATTACTTATATTATTATCAATATAACATACATTATTATCCATATAATGGAGGTATTATCGCAAGAACTGTAATAATTCTACTTATTACTTATACTATTAGCAATATAACGTGCATTATTACCAATATAATGCAGTTATTATCGCCAGAACTGTAATAATTATACTTATTACTTTTATTATTCTCAATATAACATGCATTATTACCCATATTATGCAGTTATTATCGCTAGAACTATAATAAATATACGTATTACTTTCATTACCATCAATATAACATGCATTATTACCCATATAATGGAGGTATTATCGCTAGAACTGTAATAATTATACTGATTACTTATATTATTATCAATATAACATGCATTATTACCCATATTATGCAGTTATTATCTCTAGAACCATAATAAATATACTTATTACTCCCAATATTATCAATATAACATGCATCTTTACCCATATAGTGCAGTTATTATCGCTAGAACTGTAATAATTATACTTATTACTTATATTGTTAGCAATATAACGTGCATTATTACCCATATAATGCAGTTATTATCGCTAGAACTGTAATAATTATACTTATTACTTATATTATTATCAATATAACATGCATTATTACCCATATTATGCAGTTATTATCGCTAGAACTATAATAAATATACGTATTACTTTTATTATCATCAATATAACATGCATTATTACCCATATTATGCAGTTATTGTCGATAGAACTGTAATAATTATACTTATTGCTTATATTGTTAGCAATATAACGTGCATTAATACCCATATAATGCAGTTATTATCGCTAGAACTGTAATAATTATACTTATTGCTTATATTGTTAGCAATATAACGTGCATTAATACCCATATAATGCAGTTATTATCGCTAGAACTGTAATAATTATACTTATTACTTATATAATTATCAATATAACATGCATTATTAGCCATATTATGCAGTTATTATCGCCAGAACTGTAATAAATATACTTACTACTTTCAGTATCATCAATATAACATGCATTATTACCCATATTAAGAAGTTATTATCGATAGAACTGTAATAAATATACTTATTACTTTTATTATTATCAACATAACATGCACTATTTGCCATATTTTACTATTATTATCGCTAGAACTATAATAATTATACTTATTACTCCCGATATTATCAATATAACATGCATTATTACCCATATAATGCAGTTATTATCGCTAGAACTGTAATAATTATACTTATTGCTTATATTATTAGCAATATAAAGTGCATTATTACCCATATAATGCAGTTATTATCGCTAGAACTGCAATAATTATACTTATTACTTATATTATTATCAATATAACATGCATTATTACCCATATTATGCAGTTATTATCGCTAGAACTATAATAAATATACGTATTACTCCCAATATTATCAATATAACATGCATTATTACCCATATAATGCAGTTATTATCGCTAGAACTGTAATAATTATACTTATTACTTATATTATTATCGATATAACATGCATTATTACCCAGATAATGCAGTTATTATCGCTAGAACTGTAATAATTGTACTCATTACTTATATTACTAGCAATATAACGTGCATTATTACCCATATTATGCAGTTATTATCGCTAGAACTGTAATAATTATACTTATTACTTATGTCACTATCAATATAACATGCATTATTAGCCATATTATGCAGTTATTATCGCTAGAACTATAATAAATATACGTATTACTTTCATTATCATCAATATAACATGCATTATTACCCATATTATGCAGTTATTATCGATAGAACTGTAATAATTATACTTATTACTTAGATTATTATCAACATAACATCCATTATTACCCATATTATGCAGTTATTATGGATAGGACTGTAATAAATATACTTATTACTTTTATTATTATCAATATGACATGCACTATTTGCCATATTTTACTATTATTATCGCTAGAACTATAATAATTATACTTATTACTGACGATATTATCAATATAACATGCATTATTACCCATATAATGCAGTTATTATCGCTAGAACTGTAATAATTATACTTATTACTTATATTATCATCAATATAACATGCATTATAACCCATATTATGCAGTTATTTTGGATAGAACTGTAATAAATATACTTATTACTTTTATTATTATCAATGTAACCTGCACTATTAGCCATATTCTACTATCATTATGGCTAGAACTATAATAATTATACTTATTACTCCCAATATTATCAATATAACATGCATTATTACCCACATAACGCAGTTATTATCGCTAGAACTGTAATAATTATACTCATTACTTATATTATTATCAATATAACGTGCATTATTACCCATATAATGCAGTTATTATCGCTAGAACTGTAATAATTATACCTATTACTTATATTATTAGCAATATAACGTGCATTATTACCCATATAATGCAGTTATTATCGCTAGAACTGTAATAATTATACTTATTACTTATATTATTATCAATATAACATGCATTATTATCCATATAATGGAGGTATTATCGCAAGAACTGTAATAATTCTACTTATTACTTATACTATTAGCAATATAACGTGCATTATTACCCATATAATGCAGTTATTATCGCCAGAACTGTAATAATTATACTTATTACTTTTATTATTCTCAATATAACATGCATTATTACCCATATTATGCAGTTATTATCGCTAGAACTATAATAAATATACGTATTACTTTCATTACCATCAATATAACATGCATTATTACCCATATTATGCAGTTATTGTCGATAGAACTGTAATAAATATACTTATTACTTTTATTATTATCAATATAACATGCACTATTTGCCACATTTTACTATTATTATCGCTAGAACTATAATAATTATACTTATTACTCCCGATATTATCAATATAACATGCATTATTACCCATATAATGCAGTTATTATCGCTAGAACTGTAATAATTATACTTATTGCTTATATTGTTAGCAATATAACGTGCATTAATACCCATATAATGCAGTTATTATCGCTAGAACTGTAATAATTATACTTATTACTTATATTATCATCAATATAACATGCATTATAACCCATATTATGCAGTTATTTTGGATAGAACTGTAATAAATATACTTATTACTTTTACTATTATCAATGTAACCTGCACTATTAGCCATATTCTACTATCATTATGGCTAGAACTATAATAATTATACTTATTGCTCCCAATATTATCAATATAACATGCATTATTACCCACATAACGCAGTTATTATCGCTAGAACTGTAATAATTATACTCATTACTTATACTATTAGCAATATAACGTGCATTATTACCCATATAATGCAGTTATTATCGCCAGAACTGTAATAATTATACTTATTACTCATATTATTCTCAATATAACATGCATTATTACCCATATTATGTAGTTATTATCGCTAGAACTATAATAAATATACGTATTACTTTAATTATCATCAATATAACATGCATTATTACCCATATTGTGCAGTTATTATCGCTAGAACTATAATAAATATACGTATTACTTTCACTATCATCAATATAACATGCATTATTACCCATATAATGCAGTTATTATCGCTAGAACTGTAATAATTATACTTATTACTTATATTGTTAGCAATATAACGTGCATTATTACCCATATAATGCAGTTGTTATCGCTAGAACTGTAATAATTATACTTATTACTTACATTATTATCAATATAACATGCATTATAACCCATATAATGCAGTTATTATCGCTAGAACTGTAATAATTATACTTATTACTGACGATATTATCAATATAACGTGCATTATTACCCATATAATGCAGTTATTATCGCTAGAACTGTAATAATTATACTTATTACTTATATTATCATCAATATAACATGCATTATAACCCATATTATGCAGTTATTTTGGATAGAACTGTAATAAATATACCTATTACTTTTATTATTATCAATGTAACCTGCACTATTAGCCATATTCTACTATCATTATGGCTAGAACTATAATAATTATACTTATTACTCCCAATATTATCAATATAACATGCATTATTACCCACATAACGCAGTTATTATCGCTAGAACTGTAATAATTGTACTCATTACTTATATTATTATCAATATAACGTGCATTATTACCCATATAATGCAGTTATTATCGCTAGAACTGTAATAGTTATACCTATTACTTATATTATTAGCAATATAACGTGCATTATTACCCATATAATGCAGTTATTATCGCTAGAACTGTAATAATTATACTTATTACTCCCGATGTTATCAATATAACATGCCTTATTACCCATATAATGCAGTTATTATCGCTAGAACTGTAATAATTATACTCATTACTTATATTATTAGCAATATAACGTGCATTATTACCCATATTATGCAGTTATTATCGCTAGAAATGTAATAATTATACTTATTACTTATATTATTATCAATATAACATGCATGATTACCCATATAATTTAGGTATTATCGCTAGAATTGTAATAATTATTCTCATTACTTTTACTATTATCAATATATCATGTACTATTTGCTATATTTTACTATTATTATCGCTAGAACTATAATAATTATACTTATTACTCCCAATATTATCAATGTAGCATGCATTATTACCCATATAATGCTGTTATTATCGCTAGAACTGTAATAATTATACTTATTACTTATATCACTATCAATATACCACGCATTATTAGCCATATTATGCAGTTATTATCGCTAGAACTATAATAAATATACGTATTACTTTCATTATCATCAATATAACATGCATTATTACCCATATTATGCAGTTATTATCGATAGAACTGTAATAATTATACTTATTACTTATATTATCATCAATATAACATGCATTATAGCCCATATTATGTAGTTATTATCGCTAGAACTGTAATAATTATACTTATTACTTATATCACTATCAATATAACATGCATTATTAGCCATATTATGCAGTTATTATCGCTAGAACTATAATAAATATACGTATTACTTTCATTATCATCAATATAACATGCATTATTACCCATATTACGCAGTTATTATCGATAGAACTGTAATAAATATATTTATTAGTTTTATCATTATCAATATAACATGCACTATTTGCCATATTTTACTATTATTATCGCTAGAACTATAATAATTAAACTTATTACTCCCGATATTATCAATATAACATGCATTATTACCCATATAATGCAGTTATTATCGCTAGAACTGTAATAATTATACTGATTACTTATATTATTATCAATATAACATGCATTATTACCCATATAATGCAGTTATTATCGCTAGAACTGTAATAATTATACTTATTACTTATATTATTATCGATATAACATGCATTATTACCCATATAATGCATTTATTATCGCTAGAACTGTAATAATTGTACTCATTTCTTATATTATTTGCAGCATAACGTGCATTATTACCCATATTATGCAGTTATTATCGCTAGAACTGTAATAATTATACTTATTACTTATATCACTATCAATATAACATGCATTATTAGCCATATTATGCAGTTATTATCTTTAGAACTATAATAAATATACGTATTACTTTCATTATCATCATTATAACATGCATTATTACCCATATTATGCAGTTATTATCGATAGAACTGTAATAAATATACTTATTACTTTTACTATTATCAATATATCATGCACTATTTGCTATATTTTACTATTATTATCGCTAGAACTATAATAATTATACTTATTACTCCCAATATTATCAATGTAACATGCATTATTACCCATATAATGCAGTTATTATCGCTAGAACTGTAATAATTATACTTATTACTTATATTGTTAGCAATATAACGTGCATTATTACCCATATAATGCAGTTATTATCGCCAGAACTGTAATAATTATACTTATTACTTAGATTATTATCAATATAACATCCATTATTACCCATATTATGCAGTTATTATGGATAGGACTGTAATAAATATACTTATTACTTTTATTATTATCAATATAACATGCACTATTTGCCATATTTTACTATTATTATCTCTATAACTATAATAATTATACTTATTACTCCCGATATTATCAATATAACATGCATTATTACCCATATAATGCAGTTATTATCGCTATAACTGTAATAATTATACTTATTACTTATATTATCATCAATATAACGTGCATTATAACCCATATTATGCAGTTGTTATCGTTAGAACTGTAATAATTATACTTATTACTTATATCACTATCAATATAACATGCATTATTAGCCATATTATGCAGTTATTATCGCTAGAACTATAATAAATATACGTATTACTTTCATTATCATCAATATAACATGCATTATTACCCATATTATGCAGTTATTATCGATAGAACTGTAATAAATATACTTATTACTTTTATTATTATCAATATAACATGCACTATTTGCCATTATTTTCTATTATTATCGCTAGAACTATAATAATTATACTTATTACTCCCGATGTTATCAATATAACATGCATTATTACCCATATAATGCAGTTATTATCGCTAGAACTGTAATAATTGTACTCATTACTTATATTATTAGCAATATAACGTGCATTATTACCCATATTATGCAGTTATTATCGCTAGAACTGTAATAATTATACTTATTACTTATACTATTAGCAATATAACGTGCATTGTTACCCATATAATGCAGTTATTATCGCTAGACCTGTAATAATTATACTTATTACTTATATTGTTAGCAATATAACGTGCATTATTACCCATATAATGCAGTTATTATCGCTAGAACTGTAATAATTATACTTATTACTTATATTATTATCGATATAACATGCATTATTACCCATATTATGCAGTTATTGTCGATAGAACTGTAATAAATATACTTATTACTTTTATTATTATCAATATAACATGCACTATTTGCCATATTTTACTATTATTATCGCTAGAACTATAATAATTATACTTATTACTCCCGATATTATCAATATAACATGCATTATTACCCATATAATGCAGTTATTATCGCTAGAACTGTAATAATTATACTTATTGCTTATATTGTTAGCAATATAACGTGCATTATTACTCATATAATGCAGTTATTATCGCTAGAACTGTAATAATTATACTTATTACTCCCGATATTATCAATATAACATGCATTATTGCCCATATAATGCTGTTATTATCGCTAGAACTGTAATAATTATACTTATTACTTATATCACTATCAATATAACACGCATTATTAGCCATATTATGCAGTTATTATCGCTAGAACTATAATAAATATACGTATTACTTTCATTATCATCAATATAACATGCATTATTACCCATATAATGCAGTTATTATCGCTAGAACTATAATAATTATACTTATTACTTATATTATTATCAATATAACATGCATTATTACCCATATTATGCAGTTATTATCGCTAGAACTGTAATAATTATACTTATTACTTATATTATTATCAATATAACATGCATTATTACCCATATTATGCAGTTATTATCGCTAGAACTATAATAAATATACGTATTACTTTTATTATCATCAATATAACATGCATTATTACCCATATTATGCAGATATTGTCGATAGAACTGTAATAAATATGCTTATTACTTTTATTATTATCAATATAACATGCACTATTTGCCACATTTTACTATTATTATCGCTAGAACTATAATAATTATACTTATTACTCCCGATGTTATCAATATAACATGCATTATTACCCATATAATGCAGTTATTATCGCTAGAACTGTAATAATTGTACTCATTACTTATATTATTAGCAATATAACGTGCATTATTACCCATATTATGCAGTTATTATCGCTAGAACTGTAATAATTATACTTATTACTTATATCATTATCAATATAACATGCATTATTACCCATATAATGGAGGTATTATCGCTTGAACTGTAATAATTATACTTATTACTTATACTATTAGCAATATAACGTGCATTGTTACCCATATAATGCAGTTATTATCGCTAGACCTGTAATAATTATACTTATTACTTATATTGTTAGCAATATAACGTGCATTATTACCCATATAATGCAGTTATTATCGCTAGAACTGTAATAATTATACTTATTACTTATATTATTATCGATATAACATGCATTATTACCCATATTATGCAGTTATTGTCGATAGAACTGTAATAAATATACTTATTACTTTTATTATTATCAATATAACATGCACTATTTGCCATATTTTACTATTATTATCGCTAGAACTATAATAATTATACTTATTACTCCCGATATTATCAATATAACATGCATTATTACCCATATAATGCAGTTATTATCGCTAGAACTGTAATAATTATACTTATTGCTTATATTGTTAGCAATATAACGTGCATTATTACTCATATAATGCAGTTATTATCGCTAGAACTGTAATAATTATACTTATTACTCCCGATATTATCAATATAACATGCATTATTGCCCATATAATGCTGTTATTATCGCTAGAACTGTAATAATTATACTTATTACTTATATCACTATCAATATAACACGCATTATTAGCCATATTATGCAGTTATTATCGCTAGAACTATAATAAATATACGTATTACTTTCATTATCATCAATATAACATGCATTATTACCCATATAATGCAGTTATTATCGCTAGAACTATAATAATTATACTTATTACTTATATTATTATCAATATAACATGCATTATTACCCATATTATGCAGTTATTATCGCTAGAACTGTAATAATTATACTTATTACTTATATTATTATCAATATAACATGCATTATTACCCATATTATGCAGTTATTATCGCTAGAACTATAATAAATATACGTATTACTTTTATTATCATCAATATAACATGCATTATTACCCATATTATGCAGATATTGTCGATAGAACTGTAATAAATATGCTTATTACTTTTATTATTATCAATATAACATGCACTATTTGCCACATTTTACTATTATTATCGCTAGAACTATAATAATTATACTTATTACTCCCGATATTATCAATATAACATGCATTATTACCCATATAATGCAGTTATTATCGCTAGAACTGTAATAATTATACTTATTACTCCCGATGTTATCAATATAACATGCCTTATTACCCATATAATGCAGTTATTATCGCTAGAACTGTAATAATTATACTCATTACTTATATTATTAGCAATATAACGTGCATTATTACCCATATTATGCAGTTATTATCGCTAGAAATGTAATAATTATACTTATTACTTATATTATTATCAATATAACATGCATGATTACCCATATAATTTAGGTATTATCGCTAGAACTGTAATAATTATACTTATTACTTATATTGTTAGCAATATAACGTGCATTATTACCCATATAATGCAGTTATTATCGCCAGAACTGTAATAATTATACTTATTACTTAGATTATTATCAATATAACATCCATTATTACCCATATTATGCAGTTATTATGGATAGGACTGTAATAAATATACTTATTACTTTTATTATTATCAATATAACATGCACTATTTGCCATATTTTACTATTATTATCGCTATAACTATAATAATTATACTTATTACTCCCGATATTATCAATATAACATGCATTATTACCCATATAATGCAGTTATTATCGCTATAACTGTAATAATTATACTTATTACTTATATTATCATCAATATAACGTGCATTATAACCCATATTATGCAGTTGTTATCGCTAGAACTGTAATAATTATACTTATTACTTATATCACTATCAATATAACACGCATTATTAGCCATATTATGCAGTTATTATCGCTAGAACTATAATAAATATACGTATTACTTTCATTATCATCAATATAACATGCATTATTACCCATATAATGCAGTTATTATCGCTAGAACTATAATAATTATACTTATTACTTATATTATTATCAATATAACATGCATTATTACCCATATTATGCAGTTATTATCGCTAGAACTGTAATAATTATACTTATTACTTATATTATTATCAATATAACATGCATTATTACCCATATTATGCAGTTATTATCGCTAGAACTATAATAAATATACGTATTACTTTTATTATCATCAATATAACATGCATTATTACCCATATTATGCAGATATTGTCGATAGAACTGTAATAAATATGCTTATTACTTTTATTATTATCAATATAACATGCACTATTTGCCACATTTTACTATTATTATCGCTAGAACTATAATAATTATACTTATTACTCCCGATATTATCAATATAACATGCATTATTACCCATATAATGCAGTTATTATCGCTAGAACTGTAATAATTATACTTATTACTCCCGATGTTATCAATATAACATGCCTTATTACCCATATAATGCAGTTATTATCGCTAGAACTGTAATAATTATACTCATTACTTATATTATTAGCAATATAACGTGCATTATTACCCATATTATGCAGTTATTATCGCTAGAAATGTAATAATTATACTTATTACTTATATTATTATCAATATAACATGCATGATTACCCATATAATTTAGGTATTATCGCTAGAATTGTAATAATTATACTTATTACTTATACTATTAGCAATATAACGTGCATTATTACCCATATAATGCAGTTATTATCGCTAGAACTATAATAAATATACGTATTACTTTTATTATCATCAATATAACATGCATTATTACCCACATAACGCAGTTATTATCGCTAGAACTCTAATAATTATACTCATTACTTTTACTATTATCAATATATCATGTACTATTTGCTATATTTTACTATTATTATCGCTAGAACTATAATAATTATACTTATTACTCCCAATATTATCAATGTAGCATGCATTATTACCCATATAATGCTGTTATTATCGCTAGAACTGTAATAATTATACTTATTACTTATATCACTATCAATATACCACGCATTATTAGCCATATTATGCAGTTATTATCGCTAGAACTATAATAAACATACGTATTACTTATATTATCATCAATATAACATGCATTATAGCCCATATTATGTAGTTATTATCGCTAGAACTGTAATAATTATACTTATTACTTATATCACTATCAATATAACATGCATTATTAGCCATATTATGCAGTTATTATCGCTAGAACTATAATAAATATACGTATTACTTTCATTATCATCAATATAACATGCATTATTACCCATATTACGCAGTTATTATCGATAGAACTGTAATAAATATATTTATTAGTTTTATCATTATCAATATAACATGCACTATTTGCCATATTTTACTATTATTATCGCTAGAACTATAATAATTAAACTTATTACTCCCGATATTATCAATATAACATGCATTATTACCCATATAATGCAGTTATTATCGCTAGAACTGTAATAATTATACTGATTACTTATATTATTATCAATATAACATGCATTATTACCCATATAATGCAGTTATTATCGCTAGAACTGTAATAATTATACTTATTACTTATATTATTATCGATATAACATGCATTATTACCCATATAATGCATTTATTATCGCTAGAACTGTAATAATTGTACTCATTTCTTATATTATTTGCAGCATAACGTGCATTATTACCCATATTATGCAGTTATTATCGCTAGAACTGTAATAATTATACTTATTACTTATATCACTATCAATATAACATGCATTATTAGCCATATTATGCAGTTATTATCTTTAGAACTATAATAAATATACGTATTACTTTCATTATCATCATTATAACATGCATTATTACCCATATTATGCAGTTATTATCGATAGAACTGTAATAAATATACTTATTACTTTTACTATTATCAATATATCATGCACTATTTGCTATATTTTACTATTATTATCGCTAGAACTATAATAATTATACTTATTACTCCCAATATTATCAATGTAACATGCATTATTACCCATATAATGCAGTTATTATCGCTAGAACTGTAATAATTATACTTATTACTTATATTGTTAGCAATATAACGTGCATTATTACCCATATAATGCAGTTATTATCGCTAGAACTGTAATAATTATACTTATTACTTATATTATTATCGATATAACATGCATTATTACCCATATAATGCAGTTATTATCGCCAGAACTGTAATAATTATACTTATTACTTAGATTATTATCAATATAACATCCATTATTACCCATATTATGCAGTTATTATGGATAGGACTGTAATAAATATACTTATTACTTTTATTATTATCAATATAACATGCACTATTTGCCATATTTTACTATTATTATCGCTATAACTATAATAATTATACTTATTACTCCCGATATTATCAATATAACATGCATTATTACCCATATAATGCAGTTATTATCGCTATAACTGTAATAATTATACTTATTACTTATATTATCATCAATATAACGTGCATTATAACCCATATTATGCAGTTGTTATCGCTAGAACTGTAATAATTATACTTATTACTTATATCACTATCAATATAACATGCATTATTAGCCATATTATGCAGTTATTATCGCTAGAACTATAATAAATATACGTATTACTTTCATTATCATCAATATAACATGCATTATTACCCATATTATGCAGTTATTATCGATAGAACTGTAATAAATATACTTATTACTTTTATTATTATCAATATAACATGCACTATTTGCCATTATTTTCTATTATTATCGCTAGAACTATAATAATTATACTTATTACTCCCGATGTTATCAATATAACATGCATTATTACCCATATAATGCAGTTATTATCGCTAGAACTGTAATAATTGTACTCATTACTTATATTATTAGCAATATAACGTGCATTATTACCCATATTATGCAGTTATTATCGCTAGAACTGTAATAATTATACTTATTACTTATATCATTATCAATATAACATGCATTATTACCCATATAATGGAGGTATTATCGCTTGAACTGTAATAATTATACTTATTACTTATACTATTAGCAATATAACGTGCATTGTTACCCATATAATGCAGTTATTATCGCTAGACCTGTAATAATTATACTTATTACTTATATTGTTAGCAATATAACGTGCATTATTACCCATATAATGCAGTTATTATCGCTAGAACTGTAATAATTATACTTATTACTTATATTATTATCGATATAACATGCATTATTACCCATATTATGCAGTTATTGTCGATAGAACTGTAATAAATATACTTATTACTTTTATTATTATCAATATAACATGCACTATTTGCCATATTTTACTATTATTATCGCTAGAACTATAATAATTATACTTATTACTCCCGATATTATCAATATAACATGCATTATTACCCATATAATGCAGTTATTATCGCTAGAACTGTAATAATTATACTTATTGCTTATATTGTTAGCAATATAACGTGCATTATTACTCATATAATGCAGTTATTATCGCTAGAACTGTAATAATTATACTTATTACTTTTATTATCATCAATATAACATGCATTATTACCCATATTATGCAGTTATTATCGATAGAACTGTAATAAATATACTTATTACTCCCGATGTTATCAATATAACATGCATTATTACCCATATAATGCAGTTATTATCGCTAGAACTGTAATAATTATACTTATTACTTATATTATCATCAATATAACATGCATTATAACCCATATTATGCAGTTAATTTGGATAGAACTGTAATAAATATACTTATTACTTTTACTATTATGAATGTAACCTGCACTATTAGCCATATTCTACTATCATTATGGCTAGAACTATAATAATTATACTTATTGCTCCCAATATTATCAATATAACATGCATTATTACCCACATAACGCAGTTATTATCGCTAGAACTGTAATAATTATACTCATTACTTATACTATTAGCAATATAACGTGCATTATTACCCATATAATGCAGTTATTATCGCCAGAACTGTAATAATTATACTTATTACTCATATTATTCTCAATATAACATGCATTATTACCCATATTATGTAGTTATTATCGCTAGAACTATAATAAATATACGTATTACTTTAATTATCATCAATATAACATGCATTATTACCCATATTGTGAAGTTATTATCGCTAGAACTATAATAAATATACGTATTACTTATATTGTTAGCAATATAACGTGCATTATTACCCATATAATGCAGTTATTATCGCTAGAACTGTAATAAATATACTTACTACTTTCATTATCATCAATATAACATGCATTATTACCCATATTATGCAGTTATTATCGATAGAACGATAATAAATATACTTATTACTTTTATTATTATCAATATAACATGCACTATTAGCCATATTGTACTATTATTATCGCTAGAACAATAATAATTGTACTTATTACTCCCGATATTATCAATATAACATGCATTATTACCCATATAATACAGTTATTATCGCTAGGACTGTAATAATTATACTTATTACTTATATTATTAGCAATATAACGTGCATTATTACCCATATAATGCAGTTATTATCGCTAGAACTATAATAAATATACGTATTACTTTTATTATCATCAATATAACATGCATTATTACCCATATTATGCAGTTATTATCGATAGAACTGTAATAAATGTACTTATTACTTTTACTATTATCAATATAACATGCACTATTAGCCATATTTTACTATTATTGTCGCTAGAACTATAATAATTATACTTATTACTCCCGATATTATCAATATAACATGCCTTATTACGCATATAATGCAGTTATTATCGCTAGAACTGTAATAAATATACTTACTACTTTCATTATCATCAATATTACATGCATTATTACCCATATTATGCAGTTATTATCGATAGAACTGTAATAAATATATTTATTACTTTTATTATTATCAACATAACATGCACTATTTGCCATATTTTACTATTATTATCGCTAGAACTATAATAATTATACTTATTGCTCCCAATATTATCAATATAACATGCATTATTACCCACATAACGCAGTTATTATCGCTAGAACTGTAATAATTATACTCATTACATATACTATTAGCAATATAACGTGCATTATTACCCATATAATGCAGTTATTATCGCCAGAACTGTAATAATTATACTTATTACTCATATTATTCTCAATATAACATGCATTATTACCCATATTATGTAGTTATTATCGCTAGAACTATAATAAATATACGTATTACTTTAATTATCATCAATATAACATGCATTATTACCCATATTGTGCAGTTATTATCGCTAGAACCATAATAAATATACGTATTACTTTCATTATCATCAATATAACATGCATTATTACCCATATAATGCCGTTATTATCGCCGGAACTGTAATAATTATACTTATTACTTATATTGTTAGCAATATAACGTGCATTATTACCCATATAATGCAGTTGTTATCGCTAGAACTGTAATAATCATACTTATTACTTACATTATTATCAATATAACATGCATTATTACCCATATAATGCAGTTATTATCGCTAGAACTGTAATAATTGTACCCATTACTTATATTATTAGCAATATAACGTGCATTATTACCCATATAATGCAGTTATTATCGCTAGAACTATAATAAATATACGTATTACTTTAATTATCATCAATATAACAGGCATTATTACCCATATAATGCAGTTATTATCGCTAGAACTGTAATAATTATACTTATTACTTATATTATCATCAATATAACATGCATTATAACCCATACTATGCAGTTATTTTGGATAGAACTGTAATAAATATACTTATTACTTTTACTATAATCAATGTAACCTGCACTATTAGCCATATTCTACTATCATTATCGCTAGAACTATAATAATTATACTTATTACTCCAGATATTATTAATATAACATGCATTATTACCCATATAATGCAGTTATTATCGCTAGAACTGTAATAATTGTACTTATTACTTATATTATTAGCAATATAACGTGCATTATTACCCATATAATGCAGTTATTATCGCTAGAACTGTAATAATTATACTTATTACTTATATTATTATCAACATAACATGCATTATTACCCATATAATGGAGGTATTACTGCTAGAACTGTAATAATTGTACTTATTACTTACACTATTAGCAATATAACATGCATTATTACCCATATAATGCAGTTATTATCGCTAGAACTGTAATAGTTATACTTATTACTTATATTGTTAGCAATATAACGTGCATTATTACCCATATAATGCAGTTATTATCGCTAGAACTGTAATAATTATACGTATTACTCATATTATTATCAATATAACATGCATTATTACCCATATTATGCAGTTATTATCGCTAGAACTATAATAAATATACGTATTACTTTTATTATCATCAATATAACATGCATTATTACCCATATTATGCAGTTATTATCGATAGAACTGTAATAAATATACTTATTACTTTTATTATTATCAATATAACATGCACTATTTGCCATATTTTACTATTATTATCGCTAGAACTATAATAATTATACTTATTACTCCCGATATTATCAATATAACATGCATTATTACCCATATAATAGAGGTATTATCGCTAGAACTGTAATAATTATACTTATTACTTATACTATTAGCAATATAACGTGCATTTTTACCCATATAATGCAGTTATTATCGCTAGAACTGTAATAATTATACTTATTACTTATATTGTTAGCAATATAACGTGCATTATTACCCATATAATGCAGTTATTATCGCTAGAACTGTAATAATTATACCTATTACTTATATTATTCTCAATATAACATGCATTATTACCCATATTATGCAGTTATTATCGCTAGAACTATAATAAATATACGTATTACTTTTATTATCATCAATATAACATGCATTATTACCCATGTTATGCAGTTATTGTCGATAGAACTGTAATAAATATACTTATTACTTTTATTATTATCAATATATCATGCACTATTTGCCATATTTTACTATTATTATCGCTAGAACTATAATAATTATACTTATTACTCCCGATATTATTAATATAACATGCATTATTACCCATATAATGCAGTTATTATCGCTAGAACTGTAATAATTATACTCATTACTTATATTATTAGCAATATAACGTGCATTATTACCCATATTATGCAGTTATTATCGCTAGAACTGTAATAATTATACTTATTACTTATATTATTATCAATATAACATGGATTATTACCCATATAATGGAGGTATTATCGCTAGAATTGTAATAATTATACTTATTACTTATACTATTAGCAATATAACGTGCATTATTACCCATATAATGCAGTTATTATCGCCAGAACTGTAATAATTATACTTATTACTTATATTATTCTCAATATAACATGCATTATTACCCATATAATGCAGTTATTATCGCTAGAACTGTAATAATTATACTTATTACTTATATTATTATCAACATAACATGCATTATTACCCATATAATGGAGGTATTATTGCTAGAACTGTAATAATTATACTTATTACTTATACTATTAGCAGTATAACGTGCATCGTTGCCCATATAATGCAGTTATTATCGCCAGAACTGTAATAATTATACTTATTACTTATATTATTCTCAATATGACAAGCATTATTACCCATATTATGCAGTTATTATCGATAGAACTGTAATAAATATATTTATTAGTTTTATTATTATCAATATAACATGCACTATTTGCCATATTTTACTATTATTATCGCTAGAACTATAATAATTATACTTATTACTCCCGATATTATTAATATAACATGCATTATTACCCATATAATGCAGTTATTATCGCTAGAACTGTAATAATTATACTTATTACTTATATTATTAGCAATATAACGTGCATTATTACCCATATAATGCAGTTATTATCGCTAGAACTGTAATAATTGTACTCATTACTTATATTATTAGCAATATAACGTGCATTATTACCCATATAATGCAGTTATTATCGCTAGAACTGTAATAATTATACTTATTACTTATATTATTATCAACATAACATGCATTATTACCCATATAATGGAGGTATTATTGCTAGAACTGTAATAATTATACTTATTACTTATACTGTTAGCAGTATAACGTGCATCGTTACCCATATAATACTGTTATTATCGCCACAACTGTAATAATTATACTTATTACTTATATTATTCTCAATATAACATGCATTATTACCCATATTATGCAGTTATTATCGCTAGAACTATAATAAATATACGTATTACTTTTATTATCATCAATATAACATGCATTATTACCCATATTATGCAGTTATTATCGCTAGAACTATAATAAATATACGTATTACTTTCATTATCATCAATATAACATGCATTATTACCCATATAATGGAGGTATTATCGCTAGAACTGTAATAATTATACTTATTACTTATATTATTATCAATATAACATGCATTATTACCCATATTATGCAGTTATTATCGATAGAACTGTAATAAATACACTTACTACTTTTACTATTATCAATATATCATGCACTATTAGCCATATTTTACTATTATTATCGCTAGAACTATAATAATTATACTTATTACTCCCGATGTTATCAATATTACATGCATTATTACCCATATAATGCAGTTATTATCGCTAGAACTATAATAAATATACGTATTACTTTTATTATCATTAATATAACATGCATTATTACCCATATTATGCAGTTATTATCGCTAGAACTGTAATAATTATACTTATTAATTATATCATTATCAATATAACATGCATTATTACCCATATAATAGAGGTATTATCGCTAGAACTGTAATAATTATACTTATTACTTATACTATTAGCAATATAACGTGCATTTTTACCCATATAATGCAGTTATTATCGCTAGAACTGTAATAATTATACTTATTACTTATATTATTATCAATATAACATGCATTATTACCCATATTATGCAGTTATTATCTCTAGAACCATAATAAATATACTCATTACTCCCAATATTATCAATATAACATGCATTTTTACCCATATAATGCAGTTATTATCGCTAGAACTGTAATAATTATACTTATTACTTATATTATTAGCAATATAACGTGCATTATTACCCATATAATGTAGTTATTATCGCTAGAACTGTAATAATTATACTTATTACTTATACTATTAGCAATATAACGTATATTATTACCCATATAATGCAGTTATTATCGCCAGAACTGTAATAATTATACTTATTACTTATATTATTCTCAATATAACATGCATTATTACCCATATAATGCAGTTATTATCGCAAGAACTGTAATAATTATACTTATTACTTATATTATTATCAACATAACATGCATTATTACCCATATTATGTAGTTATTATCGCTAGAACTATAATAAATATACGTATTACTTTAATTATCATCAATATAACATGCATTATTACCCATATTGTGCAGTTATTATCGCTAGAACCATAATAAATATACGTATTACTTTCATTATCATCAATATAACATGCATTATTACCCATATAATGCCGTTATTATCGCCGGAACTGTAATAATTATACTTATTACTTATATTGTTAGCAATATAACGTGCATTATTACCCATATAATGCAGTTGTTATCGCTAGAACTGTAATAATCATACTTATTACTTACATTATTATCAATATAACATGCATTATTACCCATATAATGCAGTTATTATCGCTAGAACTGTAATAATTGTACCCATTACTTATATTATTAGCAATATAACGTGCATTATTACCCATATAATGCAGTTATTATCGCTAGAACTATAATAAATATACGTATTACTTTAATTATCATCAATATAACATGCATTATTACCCATATAATGCAGTTATTATCGCTAGAACTGTAATAATTATACTTATTACTTATATTATCATCAATATAACATGCATTATAACCCATACTATGCAGTTATTTTGGATAGAACTGTAATAAATATACTTATTACTTTTACTATAATCAATGTAACCTGCACTATTAGCCATATTCTACTATCATTATCGCTAGAACTATAATAATTATACTTATTACTCCAGATATTATTAATATAACATGCATTATTACCCATATAATGCAGTTATTATCGCTAGAACTGTAATAATTGTACTTATTACTTATATTATTAGCAATATAACGTGCATTATTACCCATATAATGCAGTTATTATCGCTAGAACTGTAATAATTATACTTATTACTTATATTATTATCAACATAACATGCATTATTACCCATATAATGGAGGTATTACTGCTAGAACTGTAATAATTGTACTTATTACTTACACTATTAGCAATATAACATGCATTATTACCCATATAATGCAGTTATTATCGCTAGAACTGTAATAGTTATACTTATTACTTATATTGTTAGCAATATAACGTGCATTATTACCCATATAATGCAGTTATTATCGCTAGAACTGTAATAATTATACGTATTACTCATATTATTATCAATATAACATGCATTATTACCCATATTATGCAGTTATTATCGCTAGAACTATAATAAATATACGTATTACTTTTATTATCATCAATATAACATGCATTATTACCCATATTATGCAGTTATTATCGATAGAACTGTAATAAATATACTTATTACTTTTATTATTATCAATATAACATGCACTATTTGCCATATTTTACTATTATTATCGCTAGAACTATAATAATTATACTTATTACTCCCGATATTATCAATATAACATGCATTATTACCCATATAATAGAGGTATTATCGCTAGAACTGTAATAATTATACTTATTACTTATACTATTAGCAATATAACGTGCATTTTTACCCATATAATGCAGTTATTATCGCTAGAACTGTAATAATTATACTTATTACTTATATTGTTAGCAATATAACGTGCATTATTACCCATATAATGCAGTTATTATCGCTAGAACTGTAATAATTATACCTATTACTTATATTATTCTCAATATAACATGCATTATTACCCATATTATGCAGTTATTATCGCTAGAACTATAATAAATATACGTATTACTTTTATTATCATCAATATAACATGCATTATTACCCATGTTATGCAGTTATTGTCGATAGAACTGTAATAAATATACTTATTACTTTTATTATTATCAATATATCATGCACTATTTGCCATATTTTACTATTATTATCGCTAGAACTATAATAATTATACTTATTACTCCCGATATTATTAATATAACATGCATTATTACCTATATAATGCAGTTATTATCGCTAGAACTGTAATAATTATACTCATTACTTATATTATTAGCAATATAACGTGCATTATTACCCATATTATGCAGTTATTATCGCTAGAACTGTAATAATTATACTTATTACTTATATTATTATCAATATAACATGGATTATTACCCATATAATGGAGGTATTATCGCTAGAATTGTAATAATTATACTTATTACTTATACTATTAGCAATATAACGTGCATTATTACCCATATAATGCAGTTATTATCGCCAGAACTGTAATAATTATACTTATTACTTATATTATTCTCAATATAACATGCATTATTACCCATATAATGCAGTTATTATCGCTAGAACTGTAATAATTATACTTATTACTTATATTATTATCAACATAACATGCATTATTACCCATATAATGGAGGTATTACTGCTAGAACTGTAATAATTGTACTTATTACTTACACTATTAGCAATATAACATGCATTATTACCCA
Source organism: Megachile leachella (assembly GCA_963576845.1). Lineage (NCBI taxonomy): Eukaryota > Metazoa > Arthropoda > Insecta > Hymenoptera > Megachilidae > Megachile > Megachile leachella. The sequence goes on from CAUYWW010000083.1 coordinate 58,157, forward strand.
TATAATGCAGTTATTATCGCTAGAACTGTAATAGTTATACTTATTACTTATATTGTTAGCAATATAACGTGCATTATTACCCATATAATGCAGTTATTATCGCTAGAACTGTAATAATTATACGTATTACTCATATTATTATCAATATAACATGCATTATTACCCATATTATGCAGTTATTATCGCTAGAACTATAATAAATATACGTATTACTTTTATTATCATCAATATAACATGCATTATTACCCATATTATGCAGTTATTATCGATAGAACTGTAATAAATATACTTATTACTTTTATTATTATCAATATAACATGCACTATTTGCCATATTTTACTATTATTATCGCTAGAACTATAATAATTATACTTATTACTCCCGATATTATCAATATAACATGCATTATTACCCATATAATAGAGGTATTATCGCTAGAACTGTAATAATTATACTTATTACTTATACTATTAGCAATATAACGTGCATTTTTACCCATATAATGCAGTTATTATCGCTAGAACTGTAATAATTATACTTATTACTTATATTGTTAGCAATATAACGTGCATTATTACCCATATAATGCAGTTATTATCGCTAGAACTGTAATAATTATACCTATTACTTATATTATTCTCAATATAACATGCATTATTACCCATATTATGCAGTTATTATCGCTAGAACTATAATAAATATACGTATTACTTTTATTATCATCAATATAACATGCATTATTACCCATGTTATGCAGTTATTGTCGATAGAACTGTAATAAATATACTTATTACTTTTATTATTATCAATATATCATGCACTATTTGCCATATTTTACTATTATTATCGCTAGAACTATAATAATTATACTTATTACTCCCGATATTATTAATATAACATGCATTATTACCTATATAATGCAGTTATTATCGCTAGAACTGTAATAATTATACTCATTACTTATATTATTAGCAATATAACGTGCATTATTACCCATATTATGCAGTTATTATCGCTAGAACTGTAATAATTATACTTATTACTTATATTATTATCAATATAACATGGATTATTACCCATATAATGGAGGTATTATCGCTAGAATTGTAATAATTATACTTATTACTTATACTATTAGCAATATAACGTGCATTATTACCCATATAATGCAGTTATTATCGCCAGAACTGTAATAATTATACTTATTACTTATATTATTCTCAATATAACATGCATTATTACCCATATAATGCAGTTATTATCGCTAGAACTGTAATAATTATACTTATTACTTATATTATTATCAACATAACATGCATTATTACCCATATAATGGAGGTATTATTGCTAGAACTGTAATAATTATACTTATTACTTATACTATTAGCAGTATAACGTGCATCGTTGCCCATATAATGCAGTTATTATCGCCAGAACTGTAATAATTATACTTATTACTTATATTATTCTCAATATGACAAGCATTATTACCCATATTATGCAGTTATTATCGATAGAACTGTAATAAATATATTTATTAGTTTTATTATTATCAATATAACATGCACTATTTGCCATATTTTACTATTATTATCGCTAGAACTATAATAATTATACTTATTACTCCCGATATTATTAATATAACATGCATTATTACCCATATAATGCAGTTATTATCGCTAGAACTGTAATAATTATACTTATTACTTATATTATTAGCAATATAACGTGCATTATTACCCATATAATGCAGTTATTATCGCTAGAACTGTAATAATTGTACTCATTACTTATATTATTAGCAATATAACGTGCATTATTACCCATATAATGCAGTTATTATCGCTAGAACTGCAATAATTGTACTCATTACTTATATTATTAGCAATATAACATGCATTATTACCCATATAATGCAGTTATTATCGCTGGAACTGTAATAATTATACTTATTACTTATATTATTATCAATATAACATGCATTATTACCCATATTATGCAGTTATTATCGCTAGAACTATAATAAATATACGTATTACTTTCATTATCATCAATATAACATGCATTATTACCCATATAATGGAGGTATTATCGCTAGAACTGTAATAATTATACTTATTACTTATATTATTATCAATATAACATGCATTATTACCCATATTATGCAGTTATTATCGATAGAACTGTAATAAATACACTTACTACTTTTACTATTATCAATATATCATGCACTATTAGCCATATTTTACTATTATTATCGCTAGAACTATAATAATTATACTTATTACTCCCGATGTTATCAATATTACATGCATTATTACCCATATAATGCAGTTATTATCGCTAGAACTATAATAAATATACGTATTACTTTTATTATCATTAATATAACATGCATTATTACCCATATTATGCAGTTATTATCGCTAGAACTGTAATAATTATACTTATTAATTATATCATTATCAATATAACATGCATTATTACCCATATAATAGAGGTATTATCGCTAGAACTGTAATAATTATACTTATTACTTATACTATTAGCAATATAACGTGCATTTTTACCCATATAATGCAGTTATTATCGCTAGAACTGTAATAATTATACTTATTACTTATATTATTATCAATATAACATGCATTATTACCCATATTATGCAGTTATTATCTCTAGAACCATAATAAATATACTCATTACTCCCAATATTATCAATATAACATGCATTTTTACCCATATAATGCAGTTATTATCGCTAGAACTGTAATAATTATACTTATTACTTATATTATTAGCAATATAACGTGCATTATTACCCATATAATGTAGTTATTATCGCTAGAACTGTAATAATTATACTTATTACTTATACTATTAGCAATATAACGTATATTATTACCCATATAATGCAGTTATTATCGCCAGAACTGTAATAATTATACTTATTACTTATATTATTCTCAATATAACATGCATTATTACCCATATAATGCAGTTATTATCGCAAGAACTGTAATAATTATACTTATTACTTATATTATTATCAACATAACATGCATTATTACCCATATTATGTAGTTATTATCGCTAGAACTATAATAAATATACGTATTACTTTAATTATCATCAATATAACATGCATTATTACCCATATTGTGCAGTTATTATCGCTAGAACCATAATAAATATACGTATTACTTTCATTATCATCAATATAACATGCATTATTACCCATATAATGCCGTTATTATCGCCGGAACTGTAATAATTATACTTATTACTTATATTGTTAGCAATATAACGTGCATTATTACCCATATAATGCAGTTGTTATCGCTAGAACTGTAATAATCATACTTATTACTTACATTATTATCAATATAACATGCATTATTACCCATATAATGCAGTTATTATCGCTAGAACTGTAATAATTGTACCCATTACTTATATTATTAGCAATATAACGTGCATTATTACCCATATAATGCAGTTATTATCGCTAGAACTATAATAAATATACGTATTACTTTAATTATCATCAATATAACATGCATTATTACCCATATAATGCAGTTATTATCGCTAGAACTGTAATAATTATACTTATTACTTATATTATCATCAATATAACATGCATTATAACCCATACTATGCAGTTATTTTGGATAGAACTGTAATAAATATACTTATTACTTTTACTATAATCAATGTAACCTGCACTATTAGCCATATTCTACTATCATTATCGCTAGAACTATAATAATTATACTTATTACTCCAGATATTATTAATATAACATGCATTATTACCCATATAATGCAGTTATTATCGCTAGAACTGTAATAATTGTACTTATTACTTATATTATTAGCAATATAACGTGCATTATTACCCATATAATGCAGTTATTATCGCTAGAACTGTAATAATTATACTTATTACTTATATTATTATCAACATAACATGCATTATTACCCATATAATGGAGGTATTACTGCTAGAACTGTAATAATTGTACTTATTACTTACACTATTAGCAATATAACATGCATTATTACCCATATAATGCAGTTATTATCGCTAGAACTGTAATAGTTATACTTATTACTTATATTGTTAGCAATATAACGTGCATTATTACCCATATAATGCAGTTATTATCGCTAGAACTGTAATAATTATACGTATTACTCATATTATTATCAATATAACATGCATTATTACCCATATTATGCAGTTATTATCGCTAGAACTATAATAAATATACGTATTACTTTTATTATCATCAATATAACATGCATTATTACCCATATTATGCAGTTATTATCGATAGAACTGTAATAAATATACTTATTACTTTTATTATTATCAATATAACATGCACTATTTGCCATATTTTACTATTATTATCGCTAGAACTATAATAATTATACTTATTACTCCCGATATTATCAATATAACATGCATTATTACCCATATAATAGAGGTATTATCGCTAGAACTGTAATAATTATACTTATTACTTATACTATTAGCAATATAACGTGCATTTTTACCCATATAATGCAGTTATTATCGCTAGAACTGTAATAATTATACTTATTACTTATATTGTTAGCAATATAACGTGCATTATTACCCATATAATGCAGTTATTATCGCTAGAACTGTAATAATTATACCTATTACTTATATTATTCTCAATATAACATGCATTATTACCCATATTATGCAGTTATTATCGCTAGAACTATAATAAATATACGTATTACTTTTATTATCATCAATATAACATGCATTATTACCCATGTTATGCAGTTATTGTCGATAGAACTGTAATAAATATACTTATTACTTTTATTATTATCAATATATCATGCACTATTTGCCATATTTTACTATTATTATCGCTAGAACTATAATAATTATACTTATTACTCCCGATATTATTAATATAACATGCATTATTACCTATATAATGCAGTTATTATCGCTAGAACTGTAATAATTATACTCATTACTTATATTATTAGCAATATAACGTGCATTATTACCCATATTATGCAGTTATTATCGCTAGAACTGTAATAATTATACTTATTACTTATATTATTATCAATATAACATGGATTATTACCCATATAATGGAGGTATTATCGCTAGAATTGTAATAATTATACTTATTACTTATACTATTAGCAATATAACGTGCATTATTACCCATATAATGCAGTTATTATCGCCAGAACTGTAATAATTATACTTATTACTTATATTATTCTCAATATAACATGCATTATTACCCATATAATGCAGTTATTATCGCTAGAACTGTAATAATTATACTTATTACTTATATTATTATCAACATAACATGCATTATTACCCATATAATGGAGGTATTATTGCTAGAACTGTAATAATTATACTTATTACTTATACTATTAGCAGTATAACGTGCATCGTTGCCCATATAATGCAGTTATTATCGCCAGAACTGTAATAATTATACTTATTACTTATATTATTCTCAATATGACAAGCATTATTACCCATATTATGCAGTTATTATCGATAGAACTGTAATAAATATATTTATTAGTTTTATTATTATCAATATAACATGCACTATTTGCCATATTTTACTATTATTATCGCTAGAACTATAATAATTATACTTATTACTCCCGATATTATTAATATAACATGCATTATTACCCATATAATGCAGTTATTATCGCTAGAACTGTAATAATTATACTTATTACTTATATTATTAGCAATATAACGTGCATTATTACCCATATAATGCAGTTATTATCGCTAGAACTGTAATAATTGTACTCATTACTTATATTATTAGCAATATAACGTGCATTATTACCCATATAATGCAGTTATTATCGCTAGAACTGCAATAATTGTACTCATTACTTATATTATTAGCAATATAACATGCATTATTACCCATATAATGCAGTTATTATCGCTGGAACTGTAATAATTATACTTATTACTTATATTATTATCAATATAACATGCATTATTACCCATATTATGCAATTATTATCGCTAGAACTATAATAAATATACGTATTACCTTTATTATCATCAATATAACTTGCATTATTACCCATATTATGCAGTTATTATCGATAGAACTGTAATAAATATACTTATTACTTTTATTATTATCAATATAACATGCACTATTTGCCATATTTTACTATTATTATCGCTAGAACTATAATAATTATACTTATTACTCCCGGTATTATCAATATAACATGCATTATTACCCATATAATGCAGTTGTTATCGCTAGAACTGTAATAATTATACTTATTACTTATATTATTAGCAATATAACGTGCATTATTACCCATATAATGCAGTTATTATCGCTAGAACTGTAATAATTATACTTATTACTTATATTATTCTCAATATAACATGCATTATTACCCATATAATGCAGTTATTATCGCTAGAACTGTAATAATTATACTTATTACTTATATTATTATCAACATAACATGCATTATTACCCATATAATGGAGGTATTATTGCTAGAACTGTAATAATTATACTTATTACTTATACTATTAGCAGTATAACGTGCATCGTTACCCATATAATGCTGTTATTATCGCCACAACTGTAATAATTATACTTATTACTTATATTATTCTCAATATAACATGCATTATTACCCATATTATGCAGTTATTATCGCTAGAACTATAATAAATATACGTATTACTTTTATTATCATCAATATAACATGCATTATTACCCATATTATGCAGTTATTATCGCTAGAACTATAATAAATATACGTATTACTTTCATTATCATCAATATAACATGCATTATTACCCATATAATGGAGGTATTATCGCTAGAACTGTAATAATTATACTTATTACTTATATTATTATCAATATAACATGCATTATTACCCATATTATGCAGTTATTATCGATAGAACTGTAATAAATACACTTACTACTTTTACTATTATCAATATATCATGCACTATTAGCCATATTTTACTATTATTATCGCTAGAACTATAATAATTATACTTATTACTCCCGATGTTATCAATATTACATGCATTATTACCCATATAATGCAGTTATTATCGCTAGAACTATAATAAATATACGTATTACTTTTATTATCATTAATATAACATGCATTATTACCCATATTATGCAGTTATTATCGCTAGAACTGTAATAATTATACTTATTAATTATATCATTATCAATATAACATGCATTATTACCCATATAATAGAGGTATTATCGCTAGAACTGTAATAATTATACTTATTACTTATACTATTAGCAATATAACGTGCATTTTTACCCATATAATGCAGTTATTATCGCTAGAACTGTAATAATTATACTTATTACTTATATTATTATCAATATAACATGCATTATTACCCATATTATGCAGTTATTATCTCTAGAACCATAATAAATATACTCATTACTCCCAATATTATCAATATAACATGCATTTTTACCCATATAATGCAGTTATTATCGCTAGAACTGTAATAATTATACTTATTACTTATATTATTAGCAATATAACGTGCATTATTACCCATATAATGTAGTTATTATCGCTAGAACTGTAATAATTATACTTATTACTTATACTATTAGCAATATAACGTATATTATTACCCATATAATGCAGTTATTATCGCCAGAACTGTAATAATTATACTTATTACTTATATTATTCTCAATATAACATGCATTATTACCCATATAATGCAGTTATTATCGCAAGAACTGTAATAATTATACTTATTACTTATATTATTATCAACATAACATGCATTATTACCCATATAATGGAGGTATTATTGCTAGAACTGTAATAATTATACTTATTACTTATACTATTAGCAGTATAACGTGCATCGTTACCCATATAATGCAGTTATTATCGCCAGAACTGTAATAATTATACTTATTACTTATATTATTATCAATATAACATGCATTATTAGCCATATTATGCAGTTATTATCGCCAGAACTGTAATAAATATACTTACTACTTTCAGTATCATCAATATAACATGCATTATTACCCATATTAAGAAGTTATTATCGATAGAACTGTAATAAATATACTTATTACTTATATTATTATCAATATAACATGCATTATTACCCATATTATGCAGTTATTATCGCTAGAACTATAATAATTATACTTATTACTTATATCACTATCAATATAACATGCATTATTAGCCATATTATGCAGTTATTATCGCTAGAACTATAATAAATATACGTATTACTTTCATTACCATCAATATAACATGCATTATTACCCATATAATGGAGGTATTATCGCTAGAACTGTAATAATTATACTGATTACTTATATTATTCTCAATATAACATGCATTATTACCTATATTATGCAGTTATTATCGCTAGAACTATAATAATTATACTTATTACTTATATCACTATCAATATAACATGCATTATTAGCCATATTATGCAGTTATTATCGCTGGAACTATAATAAATATACGTATTACTTTCATTATCATCAATATAACATGCATTATTACCCATATTATGCAGTTATTATCGATAGAACTGTAATAATTATACTTATTACTTATATTATCATCAATATAACATGCATTATAACCCATATTATGCAGTTATTTTGGATAGAACTGTAATAAATATACTTATTACTTTTATTATTATCAATGTAACCTGCACTATTAGCCATATTCTACTATCATTATGGCTAGAACTATAATAATTATACTTATTACTCCCAATATTATCAATATAACATGCATTATTACCCACATAACGCAGTTATTATCGCTAGAACTGTAATAATTATACTCATTACTTATATTATTATCAATATAACGTGCATTATTACCCATATAATGCAGTTATTATCGCTAGAACTGTAATAATTATACCTATTACTTATATTATTAGCAATATAACGTGCATTATTACCCATATAATGCAGTTATTATCGCTAGAACTGTAATAATTATACTTATTACTTATATTATTATCAATATAACATGCATTATTATCCATATAATGGAGGTATTATCGCAAGAACTGTAATAATTCTACTTATTACTTATACTATTAGCAATATAACGTTCATTATTACCCATATAATGCAGTTATTATCGCCAGAACTGTAATAATTATACTTATTACTTTTATTATTCTCAATATAACATGCATTATTACCCATATTATGCAGTTATTATCGCTAGAACTATAATAAATATACGTATTACTTTCATTACCATCAATATAACATGCATTATTACCCATATTATGCAGTTATTGTCGATAGAACTGTAATAAATATACTTATTACTTTTATTATTATCAATATAACATGCACTATTTGCCACATTTTACTATTATTATCGCTAGAACTATAATAATTATACTTATTACTCCCGGTATTATCAATATAACATGCATTATTACCCATATAATGCAGTTATTATCGCTAGAACTGTAATAATTATACTTATTACTTATATCACTATCAATATAACACGCATTATTAGCCATATTATGCAGTTATTATCGCTAGAACTATAATAAATATACGTATTACTTTCATTATCATCAATATAACATGCATTATTACCCATATTATGCAGTTATTATCGATAGAACTGTAATAATTATACTTATTACTTATATTATCATCAATATAACATGCATTATAGCCCATATTATGTAGTTATTATCGCTAGAACTGTAATAATTATACTTATTACTTATATCACTATCAATATAACATGCATTATTAGCCATATTATGCAGTTATTATCGCTAGAACTATAATAAATATACGTATTACTTTCATTATCATCAATATAACATGCATTATTACCCATATTATGCAGTTATTATCGATAGAACTGTAATAAATATATTTATTAGTTTTATCATTATCAATATAACATGCACTATTTGCCATATTTTACTATTATTATCGCTAGAACTATAATAATTAAACTTATTACTCCCGATATTATCAATATAACATGCATTATTACCCATATAATGCAGTTATTATCGCTAGAACTGTAATAATTATACTGATTACTTATATTATTATCAATATAACATGCATTATTACCCATATAATGCAGTTATTATCGCTAGAACTGTAATAATTATACTTATTACTTATATTATTATCGATATAACATGCATTATTACCCATATAATGCATTTATTATCGCTAGAACTGTAATAATTGTACTCATTTCTTATATTATTTGCAGCATAACGTGCATTATTACCCATATTATGCAGTTATAATCGCTAGAACTGTAATAATTATACTTATTACTTATATCACTATCAATATAACATGCATTATTAGCCATATTATGCAGTTATTATCTTTAGAACTATAATAAATATACGTATTACTTTCATTATCATCATTATAACATGCATTATTACCCATATTATGCAGTTATTATCGGTAGAACTGTAATAAATATACTTATTACTTTTTCTATTATCAATATATCATGCACTATTTGCTATATTTTACTATTATTATCGCTAGAACTATAATAATTATACTTATTACTCCCAATATTATCAATGTAACATGCATTATTACCCATATAATGCAGTTATTATCGCTAGAACTGTAATAATTATACTTATTACTTATATTGTTAGCAATATAACGTGCATTATTACCCATATAATGCAGTTATTATCGCCAGAACTGTAATAATTATACTTATTACTTAGATTATTATCAATATAACATCCATTATTACCCATATTATGCAGTTATTATGGATAGGACTGTAATAAATATACTTATTACTTTTATTATTATCAATATAACATGCACTATTTGCCATATTTTACTATTATTATCGCTATAACTATAATAATTATACTTATTACTCCCGATATTATCAATATAACATGCATTATTACCCATATAATGCAGTTATTATCGCTATAACTGTAATAATTATACTTATTACTTATATTATCATCAATATAACGTGCATTATAACCCATATTATGCAGTTGTTATCGCTAGAACTGTAATAATTATACTTATTACTTATATCACTATCAATACAACATGCATTATTAGCCATATTATGCAGTTATTATCGCTAGAACTATAATAAATATACGTATTACTTTCATTATCATCAATATAACATGCATTATTACCCATATTATGCAGTTATTATCGATAGAACTGTAATAAATATACTTATTACTTATATTGTTAGCAATATAACGTGCATTATTACCCATATAATGCAGTTGTTATCGCTAGAACTGTAATAATTATACTTATTACTTACATTATTATCAATATAACATGCATTATAACCCATATAATGCAGTTATTATCGCTAGAACTGTAATAATTATACTTATTACTGACGATATTATCAATATAACGTGCATTATTACCCATATAATGCAGTTATTATCGCTAGAACTGTAATAATTATACTTATTACTTATATTATCATCAATATAACATGCATTATAACCCATATTATGCAGTTATTTTGGATAGAACTGTAATAAATATACCTATTACTTTTATTATTATCAATGTAACCTGCACTATTAGCCATATTCTACTATCATTATGGCTAGAACTATAATAATTATACTTATTACTCCCAATATTATCAATATAACATGCATTATTACCCACATAACGCAGTTATTATCGCTAGAACTGTAATAATTGTACTCATTACTTATATTATTATCAATATAACGTGCATTATTACCCATATAATGCAGTTATTATCGCTAGAACTGTAATAGTTATACCTATTACTTATATTATTAGCAATATAACGTGCATTATTACCCATATAATGCAGTTATTATCGCTAGAACTGTAATAATTATACTTATTACTCCCGATGTTATCAATATAACATGCCTTATTACCCATATAATGCAGTTATTATCGCTAGAACTGTAATAATTATACTCATTACTTATATTATTAGCAATATAACGTGCATTATTACCCATATTATGCAGTTATTATCGCTAGAAATGTAATAATTATACTTATTACTTATATTATTATCAATATAACATGCATGATTACCCATATAATTTAGGTATTATCGCTAGAATTGTAATAATTATACTTATTACTTATACTATTAGCAATATAACGTGCATTATTACCCATATAATGCAGTTATTATCGCTAGAACTATAATAAATATACGTATTACTTTTATTATCATCAATATAACATGCATTATTACCCACATAACGCAGTTATTATCGCTAGAACTCTAATAATTATACTCATTACTTTTACTGTTATCAATATATCATGTACTATTTGCTATATTTTACTATTATTATCGCTAGAACTATAATAATTATACTTATTACTCCCAATATTATCAATGTAGCATGCATTATTACCCATATAATGCTGTTATTATCGCTAGAACTGTAATAATTATACTTATTACTTATATCACTATCAATATAACACGCATTATTAGCCATATTATGCAGTTATTATCGCTAGAACTATAATAAATATACGTATTACTTTCATTATCATCAATATAACATGCATTATTACCCATATTATGCAGTTATTATCGATAGAACTGTAATAATTATACTTATCACTTATATTATCATCAATATAACATGCATTATAGCCCATATTATGTAGTTATTATCGCTAGAACTGTAATAATTATACTTATTACTTATATCACTATCAATATAACATGCATTATTAGCCATATTATGCAGTTATTATCGCTAGAACTATAATAAATATACGTATTACTTTCATTATCATCAATATAACATGCATTATTACCCATATTATGCAGTTATTATCGATAGAACTGTAATAAATATATTTATTAGTTTTATCATTATCAATATAACATGCACTATTTGCCATATTTTACTATTATTATCGCTAGAACTATAATAATTAAACTTATTACTCCCGATATTATCAATATAACATGCATTATTACCGATATAATGCAGTTATTATCGCTAGAACTGTAATAATAATACTGATTACTTATATTATTATCAATATAACATGCATTATTACCCATATAATGCAGTTATTATCGCTAGAACTGTAATAATTATACTTATTACTTATATTATTATCGATATAACATGCATTATTACCCATATAATGCATTTATTATCGCTAGAACTGTAATAATTGTACTCATTTCTTATATTATTTGCAGCATAACGTGCATTATTACCCATATTATGCAGTTATTATCGCTAGAACTGTAATAATTATACTTATTACTTATATCACTATCAATATAACATGCATTATTAGCCATATTATGCAGTTATTATCTTTAGAACTATAATAAATATACGTATTACTTTCATTATCATCATTATAACATGCATTATTACCCATATTATGCAGTTATTATCGGTAGAACTGTAATAAATATACTTATTACTTTTACTATTATCAATATATCATGCACTATTTGCTATATTTTACTATTATTATCGCTAGAACTATAATAATTATACTTATTACCCCCAATATTATCAATGTAACATGCATTATTACCCATATAATGCAGTTATTATCGCTAGAACTGTAATAATTATACTTATTACTTATATTGTTAGCAATATAACGTGCATTATTACCCATATAATGCAGTTATTATGGATAGGACTGTAATAAATATACTTATTACTTTTATTATTATCAATATAACATGCACTATTTGCCATATTTTACTATTATTATCGCTATAACTATAATAATTATACTTATTACTCCCGATATTATCAATCTAACATGCATTATTACCCATATAATGCAGTTATTATCGCTATAACTGTAATAATTATACTTATTACTTATATTATCATCAATATAACGTGCATTATAACCCATATTATGCAGTTGTTATCGCTAGAACTGTAATAATTATACTTATTACTTATATCACTATCAATATAACATGCATTATTAGCCATATTATGCAGTTATTATCGCTAGAACTATAATAAATATACGTATTACTTTCATTATCATCAATATAACATGCATTATTACCCATATTATGCAGTTATTATCGATAGAACTGTAATAAATATACTTATTGCTTTTATTATTATCAATATAACATGCACTATTTGCCATTATTTTCTATTATTATCGCTAGAACTATAATAATTATACTTATTACTCCCGATGTTATCAATATAACATGCATTATTACCCATATAATGCAGTTATTATCGCTAGAACTGTAATAATTGTACTCATTACTTATATTATTAGCAATATAACGTGCATTATTACCCATATTATGCAGTTATTATCGCTAGAACTGTAATAATTATACTTATTACTTATATCATTATCAATATAACATGCATTATTACCCATATAATGGAGGTATTATCGCTTGAACTGTAATAATTATACTTATTACTTATACTATTAGCAATATAACGTGCATTGTTACCCATATAATGCAGTTATTATCGCTAGACCTGTAATAATTATACTTATTACTTATATTGTTAGCAATATAACGTGCATTATTACCCATATAATGCAGTTATTATCGCTAGAACTGTAATAATTATACTTATTACTTATATTATTATCGATATAACATGCATTATTACCCATATTATGCAGTTATTATCGCTAGAACTATAATAAATATACGTATTACTTTTATTATCATCAATATAACATGCATTATTACCCATATTATGCAGTTATTGTCGATAGAACTGTAATAATTATACTTATTGCTTATATTGTTAGCAATATAACGTGCATTATTACTCATATAATGCAGTTATAATCGCTAGAACTGTAATAATTATACTTATTACTCCCGATATTATCAATATAACATGCATTATTGCCCATATAATGCAGTTATTATCGCTAGAACTGTAATAATTATACTTATTACTTATATTATTAGCAATATAACATGCATTATTACCCCTATTATGCAGTTATTATCGCTAGAACTATAATAAATATACGTATTACTTTTATTATCATCAATATAACATGCATTATTACCCATATTATGCAGTTATTATCGAAAGAACTGTAATAAATATACTTATTACTTTTATTATTATCAACATAGCATGCACTATTTGCCATATTTTACTATTATTATCGCTAGAACTATAATAATTATACTTATTACTGTCGATATTATCAATATAACATGCATTATTACCCATATAATGCAGTTATTATCGCTAGAACTGTAATAATTATACTTATTACTTATATTATCATCAATATATCATGCACTATTTGCTATATTTTACTATTATTATCGCTAGAACTATAATAATTATACTTATTACTCCCAATATTATCAATGTAGCATGCATTATTACCCATATAATGCAGTTATTATCGCTAGAACTGTAATAATTATACTTATTACTTATATCACTATCAATATAACACGCATTATTAGCCATATTATGCAGTTATTATCGCTAGAACTACAATAAATATACGTATTACTTTCATTATCATCAATATAACATGCATTATTACCCATATAATGCAGTTATTATCGCTAGAACTGTAATAATTGTACTCATTACTTATATTATTATCAATATAACGTGCATTATTACCCATATAATGCAGTTATTATCGCTAGAACTGTAATAATTATACCTATTACTTATATTATTAGCAATATAACGTGCATTATTACCCATATAATGCAGTTATTATCGCTAGAACTGTAATAATTATACTTATTACTCCCGATGTTATCAATATAACATGCCTTATTACCCATATAATGCAGTTATTATCGCTAGAACTGTAACAATTATACTCATTACTTATATTATTAGCAATATAACGTGCATTATTACCCATATTATGCAGTTATTATCGCTAGAAATGTAATAATTATACTTATTACTTATATTATTATCAATATAACATGCATTATTACCCATATAATTTAGGTATTATCGCTAGAATTGTAATAATTATACTTATTACTTATACTATTAGCAATATAACGTGCATTATTACCCATATAATGCAGTTATTATCGCTAGAACTATAATAAATATACGTATTACTTTTATTATCATCAATATAACATGCATTATTACCCACATAACGCAGTTATTATCGCTAGAACTCTAATAATTATACTCATTACTTTTACTATTATCAATATATCATGCACTATTTGCTATATTTCACTATTATTATCGCTTGAACTATAATAATTATACTTATTACTCCCAATATTATCAATGTAGCATGCATTATTACCCATATAATGCTGTTATTATCGCTAGAACTGTAATAATTATACTTATTACTTATATCACTATCAATATAACACGCATTATTAGCCATATTATGCAGTTATTATCGCTAGAACTATAATAAATATACGTATTACTTTCATTATCATCAATATAACATGCATTATTACCCATATAATACAGTTATTATCGCTAGAACTATAATAATTATACTTATTACTTATATTATTATCAATATAACATGCATCATTACCCATATTATGCAGTTATTATCGCTAGAACTGTAATAATTATACTTATTACTTATACTATTATCAATATAACATGCATTATTACCCATATTATGCAGTTATTATCGCTAGAACTATAATAAATATACGTATTACTTTTATTATCATCAATATAACATGCACTATTTGCCACATTTTACTATTATTATCGCTAGAACTATAATAATTATACTTATTACTCCCGATATTATCAATATAACATGCATTATTACCCATATAATGCAGTTATTATCGCTAGAACTGTAATAATTATACTTATTGCTTATATTGTTAGCAATATAACGTGCATTATTACCCATATAATGCAGTTATTATCGCTAGAACTGTAATAATTATACTTATTACTTATATTATTATCAATATAACATGCATTATTAGCCATATTATGCAGTTATTATCGCTTGAACTGTAATAAATATACTTACTACTTTCAGTATCATCAATATAACATGCATTATTACCCATATTAAGAAGTTATTATCGATAGAACTGTAATAAATATACTTATTACTTATATTATTAGCAATATAACGTGCATTATTACCCATATAATGCAGTTATTATCGCTAGAACTGTAATAATTATACTTATTACTTATATTATTCTCAATATAACATGCATTATTACCCATATAATGCAGTTATTATCGCTAGAACTGTAATAATTATACTTATTACTTATATTATTATCAACATAACATGCATTATTACCCATATAATGGAGGTATTATTGCTAGAACTGTAATAATTATACTTATTACTTATACTATTAGCAGTATAACGTGCATCGTTACCCATATAATGCTGTTATTATCGCCACAACTGTAATAATTATACTTATTACTTATATTATTCTCAATATAACATGCATTATTACCCATATTATGCAGTTATTATCGCTAGAACTATAATAAATATACGTATTACTTTTATTATCATCAATATAACATGCATTATTACCCATATTATGCAGTTATTATCGCTAGAACTATAATAAATATACGTATTACTTTCATTATCATCAATATAACATGCATTATTACCCATATAATGGAGGTATTATCGCTAGAACTGTAATAATTATACTTATTACTTATATTATTATCAATATAACATGCACTATTACCCATATTATGCAGTTATTATCGATAGAACTGTAATAAATACACTTACTACTTTTACTATTATCAATATATCATGCACTATTAGCCATATTTTACTATTATTATCGCTAGAACTATAATAATTATACCTATTACTCCCGATGTTATCAATATTACATGCCTTATTACCCATATAATGCAGTTATTATCGCTAGAACTGTAATAATTATACTTATTACTTATATTGTTAGCAATATAACGTGCATTATTACCCATATAATGCAGTTATTATCGCTAGAACTGTAATAATTATACTTATTACTCATATTATTATCAATATAACATGCATTATTACCCATATTATGCAGTTATTATCGCAAGAACTATAATAAATATACGTATTACTTTTATTATCATCAATATAACATGCATTCTTACCCATATTATGCAGTTATTATCGATAGAACTGTAATAAATATACTTATTACTTTTATTATTATCAATATAACATGCATTATTACCCATATAATGCAGTTATTATCGCTAGAACTGTAATAATTATACTTATTACATATATTGTTATCAATATAACATGCATTATTACCCATATAATGCAGTTATTATCGCTAGAACTGTAATAGTTATACTTATTACTTATATTGTTAGCAATATAACGTGCATTATTACCCATATAATGCAGTTATTATCGCTAGAACTGTAATAATTATACGTATTACTCATATTATTATCAATATAACATGCATTATTACCCATATTATGCAGTTATTATCGCTAGAACTATAATAAATATACGTATTACTTTTATTATCATCAATATAACATGCATTATTACCCATATTATGCAGTTATTATCGATAGAACTGTAATAAATATACTTATTACTTTTATTATTATCAATATAACATGCACTATTTGCCATATTTTACTATTATTATCGCTAGAACTATAATAATTATACTTATTACTCCCGATATTATCAATATAACATGCATTATTACCCATATAATAGAGGTATTATCGCTAGAACTGTAATAATTATACTTATTACTTATACTATTAGCAATATAACGTGCATTTTTACCCATATAATGCAGTTATTATCGCTAGAACTGTAATAATTATACTTATTACTTATATTGTTAGCAATATAACGTGCATTATTACCCATATAATGCAGTTATTATCGCTAGAACTGTAATAATTATACTTATTACTTATATTATTATCAACATAACATGCATTATTACCCATATAATGCAGTTATTATCGCTAGAACTGTAATAATTATACTTATTACTTATATTATTTTCAACATAACATGCATTATTACCCATATAATGGAGGTATTATTGCTAGAACTGTAATAATTATACTTATTACTTATACTATTAGCAGTATAACGTGCATCGTTGCCCATATAATGCAGTTATTATCGCCAGAACTGTAATAATTATACTTATTACTTATATTATTCTCAATATAACATGCATTATTACCCATATTATGCAGTTATTATCGCTAGAACTATAATAAATATACGTATTACTTTTATTATCATCAATATAACATGCATTATTACCCATATTATGCAGTTATTATCGATAGAACTGTAATAAATATACTTATTACTTTTATTATTATCAATATGACATGCACTATTTGCCATATTTTACTATTATTATCGCTAGAACTATAATAATTATACTTATTGCTCTCGATATTATCAATATAACATGCATTATTACCCATATAATGCAGTTATTATCGCTAGAACTGTAATAATTATACTTATTACTTATATTGTTATCAATATAACATGCATTATTACCCATATAATGCAGTTATTATCGCTCGAACTGCAATAATTGTACTCATTACTTATATTATTAGCAATATAACGTGCATTATTACCCATATTATGCAGTTATTATCGCTAGAACTGTAATAATTATACTTATTACTTATATCATTATCAATATAACATGCATTATTACCCATATAATAGAGGTATTATCGCTAGAACTGTAATAATTATACTTATTACTTATACTATTAGCAATATAACGTGCATTTTTACCCATATAATGCAGTTATTATCGCTAGAACTGTAATAATTATACTTATTACTTATATTGTTAGCAATATAACGTGCATTATTACCCATATAATGCAGTTATTATCGCTGGAACTGTAATAATTATACTTATTACTTATATTATTAGCAATATAACGTGCATTATTACGCATATTATGCAGTTATTATCGCTAGAACTATAATAAATATACGTATTACTTTTATTATCACCAATATAACATGCATTATTACCCATATTATGCAGTTATTATCGATAGAACTGTAATAAATATACTTATTACTTTTATTATTATCAATATAACATGCACTATTTGCCATATTTTACTATTATTATCGCTAGAACTATAATAATTATACTTATTACTCCCGATATTAGCAATATAACGTGCATTATTACCCATATAATGCAGTTATTATCGCTAGAACTGTAATAATTATACTTATTACTTATATTATTATCAACATAACATGCATTATTACCCATATAATGGAGGTACTATTGCTAGAACTGTAATAATTGTACTTATTACTTACACTATTAGCAATATAACGTGCATTGTTACCCATATAATGCAGTTATTATCGCTGGAACTGTAATAATTATACTTATTACTTATATTATTAGCAATATAACGTGCATTATTACCCATATAATGCAGTTATTATCGCTAGAACTGTAATAATTATACTTATTACTTATATTATTCTCAATATAACATGCATTATTACCCATATAATGCAGTTATTATCGCTAGAACTGTAATAATTATACTTATTACTTATATTATTATCAACATAACATGCATTATTACCCATATAATGGAGGTATTATTGCTAGAACTGTAATAATTATACTTATTACTTATACTATTAGCAGTATAACGTGCATCGTTACCCATATAATGCTGTTATTATCGCCACAACTGTAATAATTATACTTATTACTTATATTATTCTCAATATAACATGCATTATTACCCATATTATGCAGTTATTATCGCTAGAACTATAATAAATATACGTATTACTTTTATTATCATCAATATAACATGCATTATTACCCATATAATAGAGGTATTATCGCTAGAACTGTAATAATTATACTTATTACTTATACTATTAGCAATATAACGTGCATTTTTACCCATATAATGCAGTTATTATCGCTAGAACTGTAATAATTGTACTTATTACTTATATTGTTAGCAATATAACGTGCATTATTACCCATATAATGCAGTTATTATCGCTAGAACTGTAATAATTATACTTATTACTTATATTTTTCTCAATATAACATGCATTATTACCCATATAATGCAGTTATTATCGCTAGAACTGTAATAATTATACTTATTACTTATATTATTTTCAACATAACATGCATTATTACCCATATAATGGAGGTATTATTGCTAGAACTGTAATAATTATACTTATTGCTTATATTGTTAGCAATATAACGTGCATTATTACCCATATAATGCAGTTATTATCGCTAGAACTGTAATAATTATACTTATTACTTATATTATTATCAATATAACATGCATTATTAGCCATATTATGCAGTTATTATCGCTAGAACTGTAATAAATATACTTACTACTTTCAGTATCATCAATATAACATGCATTATTACCCATATTAAGAAGTTATTATCGATAGAACTGTAATAAATATACTTATTACTTATATTATTAGCAATATAACGTGCATTATTACCCATATAATGCAGTTATTATCGCTAGAACTGTAATAATTATACTTATTACTTATATTATTATCAACATAACATGCATTATTACCCATATAATGGAGGTACTATTGCTAGAACTGTAATAATTGTACTTATTACTTACACTATTAGCAATATAACGTGCATTGTTACCCATATAATGCAGTTATTATCGCTGGAACTGTAATAATTATACTTATTACTTATATTATTAGCAATATAACGTGCATTATTACCCATATAATGCAGTTATTATCGCTAGAACTGTAATAATTATACTTATAACTTATATTATTCTCAATATAACATGCATTATTACCCATATAATGCAGTTATTATCGCTAGAACTGTAATAATTATACTTATTACTTATATTATTATCAACATAACATGCATTATTACGCATATAATGGAGGTATTATTGCTAGAACTGTAATAATTATACTTATTACTTATACTATTAGCAGTATAACGTGCATCGTTACCCATATAATGCTGTTATTATCGCCACAACTGTAATAATTATACTTATTACTTATATTATTCTCAATATAACATGCATTATTACCCATATTATGCAGTTATTATCGCTAGAACTATAATAAATATACGTATTACTTTTATTATCATCAATATAACATGCATTATTACCCATATTATGCAGTTATTATCGCTAGAACTATAATAAATATACGTATTACTTTCATTATCATCAATATAACATGCATTATTACCCATATAATGGAGGTATTATCGCTAGAACTGTAATAATTATACTTATTACTTATATTATTATCAATATAACATGCACTATTACCCATATTATGCAGTTATTATCGATAGAACTGTAATAAATACACTTACTACTTTTATTATTATCAATATATCATGCACTATTAGCCATATTTTACTATTATTATCGCTAGAACTATAATAATTATACTTATTACTCCCGATGTTATCAATATTACATGCATTATTACCCATATAATGCAGTTATTATCGCTAGAACTATAATAAATATACGTATTACTTTTATTATCATCAATATAACATGCATTATTACCCATATTATGCAGTTATTATCGCTAGAACTGTAATAATTATACTTATTAATTATATCATTATCAATATAACATGCATTATTACCCATATAATAGAGGTATTATCGCTAGAACTGTAATAATTATACTTATTACTTATACTATTAGCAATATAACGTGCATTTTTACCCATATAATGCAGTTATTATCGCTAGAACTGTAATAATTATACTTATTACTTATATTATTATCAATATAACATGCATTATTACCCATATTATGCAGTTATTATCTCTAGAACCATAATAAATATACTCATTACTCCCAATATTATCAATATAACATGCATTTTTACCCATATAATGCAGTTATTATCGCTAGAACTGTAATAATTATACTTATTACTTATATTATTAGCAATATAACGTGCATTATTACCCATATAATGTAGTTATTATCGCTAGAACTGTAATAATTATACTTATTACTTATACTATTAGCAATATAACGTATATTATTACCCATATAATGCAGTTATTATCGCCAGAACTGTAATAATTATACTTATTACTTATATTATTCTCAATATAACATGCATTATTACCCATATAATGTAGTTATTATCGCAAGAACTGTAATAATTATACTTATTACTTATATTATTATCAACATAACATGCATTATTACCCATATAATGGAGGTATTATTGCTAGAACTGTAATAATTATACTTATTACTTATACTATTAGCAGTATAACGTGCATCGTTACCCATATAATGCAGTTATTATCGCTAGAATTATAATAAATATACGTATTACTTTTATTATCATCAATATAACATGCATTATTGCCCATATTATGCAGTTATTATCGATAGAACTGTAATAAAAATACTTATTACTTTTATTATTATCAATATAACATGCATTATTACCCATATAATGCAGTTATTATCGCTAGAACTGTAATAATTATACTTATTACTTATATTGTTATCAATATAACATGCATTATTACCCATATAATGCAGTTATTATCGCTAGAACTGTAATAATTGTACTCATTACTTATATTATTATCAATATAACATGCATTATTACCCATATTATGCAGTTACTATCGATAGAACTGTAATAAATACACTTACTACTTTTACTATTATCAATATATCATGCACTATTAGCCATATTTTACTATTATTATCGCTAGAACTATAATAATTATACCTATTACTCCCGATGTTATCAATATTACATGCCTTATTACCGATATAATGCAGTTATTATCGCCAGAACTGTAATAATTATACTTATTACTTATATTATTCTCAATATAACTTGCATTATTACCCATATTATGCAGTTATTATCGCTAGAACTATAATAAATATACGTATTACTTTTATTATCATCAATATAACATGCATTATTACCCATATTATGCAGTTATTATCGCTAGAACTATAATAAATATACGTATTACTTTCATTATCATCAATATAACGAGTGATGCCCACTTGGACGCCGACCGCTTGGACGCGTCCCGATTGGACAGTCCCGATTCGACGCGTTCCAATTCGAAGCGGTGCCGATTGGACGCGTTCCAATTCTAAGCAGGGCTTATAGAACCTAACCAAACCAAATCTAAGTTCTTCGAATTGGGACGCGTCCAATCGGCACCGCTTCGAATTGGAACGCGTCGAATCGGGACCGTCCAAACGGAACGCGTCCAATCGGTCGACGTCCAAGTGGGACACCCCCAATATAACATGCATTATTACCCATATAATGGAGGTATTATCGCTAGAACTGTAATAATTATACTTATTACTTATATTATTATCAATATAACATGCATTATTACCCATATTATGCAGTTATTATCGATAGAACTGTAATAAATACACTTACTACTTTTACTATTATCAATATATCATGCACTATTAGCCATATTTTACTATTATTATCGCTAGAACTATAATAATTATACCTATTGCTCCCGATGTTATCAATATTACATGCCTTATTACCCATATAATGCAGTTATTATCGCTAGAACTGTAATAATTATACTTATTACTTATATTTTTCTCAATATAACATGCATTATTACCCATATAATGCAGTTATTATCGCTAGAACTGTAATAATTATACTTATTACTTATATTATTTTCAACATAACATGCATTATTACCCATATAATGGAGGTATTATTGCTAGAACTGTAATAATTATACTTATTACTTATACTATTAGCAGTATAACGTGCATCGTTGCCCATATAATGCAGTTATTATCGCCAGAACTGTAATAATTATACTTATTACTTATATTATTCTCAATATAACATGCATTATTACCCATATTATGCAGTTATTATCGCTAGAACTATAATAAATATACGTATTACTTTTATTATCATCAATATAACATGCATTATTACCCATATTATGCAGTTATTATCGATAGAACTGTAATAAATATACTTATTACTTTTATTATTATCAATATAACATGCACTATTTGCCATATTTTACTATTATTATCGCTAGAACTATAATAATTATACTTATTACTCCCGATATTATCAATATAACATGCATTATTACCCATATAATAGAGGTATTATCGCTAGAACTGTAATAATTATACTTATTACTTATACTATTAGCAATATAACGTGCATTTTTACCCATATAATGCAGTTATTATCGCTAGAACTGTAATAATTATACTTATTACTTATATTGTTAGCAATATAACGTGCATTATTACCCATATAATGCAGTTATTATCGCTAGAACTGTAATAATTATACTTATTACTTATATTTTTCTCAATATAACATGCATTATTACCCATATAATGCAGTTATTATCGCTAGAACTGTAATAATTATACTTATTACTTATATTATTTTCAACATAACATGCATTATTACCCATATAATGGAGGTATTATTGCTAGAACTGTAATAATTATACTTATTACTTATACTATTAGCAGTATAACGTGCATCGTTGCCCATATAATGCAGTTATTATCGCCAGAACTGTAATAATTATACTTATTACTTATATTATTCTCAATATAACATGCATTATTACCCATATTATGCAGTTATTATCGCTAGAACTATAATAAATATACGTATTACTTTTATTATCATCAATATAACATGCATTATTACCCATATTATGCAGTTATTATCGATAGAACTGTAATAAATATACTTATTACTTTTATTATTATCAATATGACATGCACTATTTGCCATATTTTACTATTATTATCGCTAGAACTATAATAATTATACTTATTACTCTCGATATTATCAATATAACATGCATTATTACCCATATAATGCAGTTATTATCGCTAGAACTGTAATAATTATACTTATTACTTATATTGTTATCAATATAACATGCATTATTACCCATATAATGCAGTTATTATCGCTAGAACTGCAATAATTGTACTCATTACTTATATTATTAGCAATATAACGTGCATTATTACCCATATTATGCAGTTATTATCGCTAGAACTGTAATAATTATACTTATTACTTATATCATTATCAATATAACATGCATTATTACCCATATAATAGAGGTATTATCGCTAGAACTGTAATAATTATACTTATTACTTATACTATTAGCAATATAACGTGCATTTTTACCCATATAATGCAGTTATTATCGCTAGAACTGTAATAATTATACTTATTACTTATATTGTTAGCAATATAACGTGCATTATTACCCATATAATGCAGTTATTATCGCTGGAACTGTAATAATTATACTTATTACTTATATTATTAGCAATATAACGTGCATTATTACGCATATTATGCAGTTATTATCGCTAGAACTATAATAAATATACGTATTACTTTTATTATCACCAATATAACATGCATTATTACCCATATTATGCAGTTATTATCGATAGAACTGTAATAAATATACTTATTACTTTTATTATTATCAATATAACATGCACTATTTGCCATATTTTACTATTATTATCGCTAGAACTATAATAATTATACTTATTACTCCCGATATTATCAATATAACATGCATTATTACCCATATAATGCAGTTATTATCGCTAGAACTGTAATAATTATACTTATTACTTATATTGTTATCAATATAACATGCATTATTACCCATATAATGCAGTTATTATCGCTAGAACTGTAATAATTGTACTCATTACTTATATTATTAGCAATATAACGTGCATTATTACCCATATTATGCAGTTATTATCGCTAGAACTGTAATAATTATACTTATTACTTATATCATTATCAATATAACATGCATTATTACCCATATAATAGAGGTATTATCGCTAGAACTGTAATAATTATACTTATTACTTATACTATTAGCAATATAACGTGCATTTTTACCCATATAATGCAGTTATTATCGCTAGAACTGTAATAATTATACTTATTACTTATATTATTATCAATATAACATGCATTATTACCCATATTATGCAGTTATTATCTCTAGAACCATAATAAATATACTCATTACTCCCAATATTATCAATATAACATGCATTTTTACCCATATAATGCAGTTATTATCGCTAGAACTGTAATAATTATACTTATTACTTATATTATTAGCAATATAACGTGCATTATTACCCATATAATGTAGTTATTACCGCTAGAACTGTAATAATTATACTTATTACTTATACTATTAGCAATATAACGTATATTATTACCCATATAATGCAGTTATTATCGCCAGAACTGTAATAATTATACTTATTACTTATATTATTCTCAATATAACATGCATTATTACCCATATTATGCAGTTATTATCGCTAGAACTATAATAAATATACGTATTACTTTTATTATCATCAATATAACATGCATTATTACCCATATTATGCAGTTATTATCGATAGAACTGTAATAAATACACTTACTACTTTTACTATTATCAATATATCATGCACTATTAGCCATATTTTACTATTATTATCGCTAGAACTATAATAATTATACCTATTGCTCCCGATGTTATCAATATTACATGCCTTATTACCCATATAATGCAGTTATTATCGCTAGAACTGTAATAATTATACTTATTACTTATATTTTTCTCAATATAACATGCATTATTACCCATATAATGCAGTTATTATCGCTAGAACTGTAATAATTATACTTATTACTTATATTATTTTCAACATAACATGCATTATTACCCATATAATGGAGGTATTATTGCTAGAACTGTAATAATTATACTTATTACTTATACTATTAGCAGTATAACGTGCATCGTTGCCCATATAATGCAGTTATTATCGCCAGAACTGTAATAATTATACTTATTACTTATATTATTCTCAATATAACATGCATTATTACCCATATTATGCAGTTATTATCGCTAGAACTATAATAAATATACGTATTACTTTTATTATCATCAATATAACATGCATTATTACCCATATTATGCAGTTATTATCGATAGAACTGTAATAAATATACTTATTACTTTTATTATTATCAATATGACATGCACTATTTGCCATATTTTACTATTATTATCGCTAGAACTATAATAATTATACTTATTACTCTCGATATTATCAATATAACATGCATTATTACCCATATAATGCAGTTATTATCGCTAGAACTGTAATAATTATACTTATTACTTATATTGTTATCAATATAACATGCATTATTACCCATATAATGCAGTTATTATCGCTAGAACTGCAATAATTGTACTCATTACTTATATTATTAGCAATATAACGTGCATTATTACCCATATTATGCAGTTATTATCGCTAGAACTGTAATAATTATACTTATTACTTATATCATTATCAATATAACATGCATTATTACCCATATAATAGAGGTATTATCGCTAGAACTGTAATAATTATACTTATTACTTATACTATTAGCAATATAACGTGCATTTTTAC
The DNA here is from genome assembly GCA_963576845.1 of Megachile leachella. Taxonomy (NCBI): domain Eukaryota; kingdom Metazoa; phylum Arthropoda; class Insecta; order Hymenoptera; family Megachilidae; genus Megachile; species Megachile leachella. The sequence goes on from CAUYWW010000083.1 coordinate 86,888, forward strand.
CCATATAATGCAGTTATTATCGCTAGAACTGTAATAATTATACTTATTACTTATATTGTTAGCAATATAACGTGCATTATTACCCATATAATGCAGTTATTATCGCTGGAACTGTAATAATTATACTTATTACTTATATTATTAGCAATATAACGTGCATTATTACGCATATTATGCAGTTATTATCGCTAGAACTATAATAAATATACGTATTACTTTTATTATCACCAATATAACATGCATTATTACCCATATTATGCAGTTATTATCGATAGAACTGTAATAAATATACTTATTACTTTTATTATTATCAATATAACATGCACTATTTGCCATATTTTACTATTATTATCGCTAGAACTATAATAATTATACTTATTACTCCCGATATTATCAATATAACATGCATTATTACCCATATAATGCAGTTATTATCGCTAGAACTGTAATAATTATACTTATTACTTATATTGTTATCAATATAACATGCATTATTACCCATATAATGCAGTTATTATCGCTAGAACTGTAATAATTGTACTCATTACTTATATTATTAGCAATATAACGTGCATTATTACCCATATTATGCAGTTATTATCGCTAGAACTGTAATAATTATACTTATTACTTATATCATTATCAATATAACATGCATTATTACCCATATAATAGAGGTATTATCGCTAGAACTGTAATAATTATACTTATTACTTATACTATTAGCAATATAACGTGCATTTTTACCTATATAATGCAGTTATTATCGCTAGAACTGTAATAATTATACTTATTACTTATATTATTATCAATATAACATGCATTATTACCCATATTATGCAGTTATTATCTCTAGAACCATAATAAATATACTCATTACTCCCAATATTATCAATATAACATGCATTTTTACCCATATAATGCAGTTATTATCGCTAGAACTGTAATAATTATACTTATTACTTATATTATTAGCAATATAACGTGCATTATTACCCATATAATGTAGTTATTACCGCTAGAACTGTAATAATTATACTTATTACTTATACTATTAGCAATATAACGTATATTATTACCCATATAATGCAGTTATTATCGCCAGAACTGTAATAATTATACTTATTACTTATATTATTCTCAATACAACATGCATTATTACCCATATTATGCAGTTATTATCGATAGAACTGTAATAAATACACTTACTACTTTTACTATTACACTGTTCAACACCAATTTTGTTTTTTAATACCCACTATGTGATCCTTGTAGAGTTTCTCGTCCTGAACAAGAATCCGAAAACCGAATTGCTCTATCACCCTCAGTTTTTGAAAAACACGAGCTTTTGTAAAAACACGTGTTTTGGGTAGAAAATGCGATATTGCGAGGAAACTAAAAAAGCTAGGTCATTCGAATTAGTTTTAAAAGATAGAGGAGAGTCTCCCGAATAAATTGGTATATATAAGTGTAATATTGCATAATTCTAAATAGGTGTAAATATTGATGAAAGTTTAAAAAACGGCGGTTGTACGCATTTCCGACGTGTTATTTTTGCAGTTTTAGAAAAAAGTATATGTCTAGCGCGAATTCTCTATACAGGATCGAATTCTATACACATTTCTGATTAAAAAACTATACGGGGTAAGTATCGTAGCTGTACGCAATTCCAGTAAATCGAAAAAATATCTGCCGGGAGCACGCGTGCGGCGTTTTGCCGCGAAGCGGCCATAGCACGCTCTCCTCGCCAAGTCAGTGCCGTAGCTACGCGCAATCAACCTCAATGACGGAGCCTAATATACATTCACTTTTTATATGTACAATGTATAATATTTTTTAGTCTTATTATTTCATAATTATTGTTATTCATATTTTGTTATTATTCGTTATTATTTTTAGCTACCAATGATACAATTATAAAATATTATAATTCAAAATTTACAAATCGAATGATTGAGGACAGTTTTGCGGACCTGTTTAAAATATAACTGTTTAATAGTTTTTTACAAATATTAAAACATTGTATTTTGTACGGAAATTAACGATCGCGGTATCTGAGGATCATTAAATAACTCAACGCTATTTTAAACTGTGAACAATATGGTTTATTTAGCAGGTAACTTTCTATTGTATACGTTATGTTTTTTCTATATTATAAACAGATTTCAAAACTATCCGTAATCATTTGATTTTTAAATTTTGAATTATAATATTTTATAATTGTATCATTGGTAGCTAAAAATAATAACGAATAATAACAAAATATGAATAACAATAATTATGAAATAATAAGACTAAAAAATATTATACATTGTACATATAAAAAGTGAATGTATATTAGGCTCCGTCATTGAGGTTGATTGCGCGTAGCTACGGCACTGACTTGGCGAGGAGAGCGTGCTATGGCCGCTTCGCGGCAAAACGCCGCACGCGTGCTCCCGGCAGATATTTTTTCGATTTACTGGAATTGCGTACAGCTACGATACTTACCCCGTATAGTTTTTTAATCAGAAATGTGTATAGAATTCGATCCTGTATAGAGAATTCGCGCTAGACATATACTTTTTTCTAAAACTGCAAAAATAACACGTCGGAAATGCGTACAACCGCCGTTTTTTAAACTTTCATCAATATTTACACCTATTTAGAATTATGCAATATTACACTTATATATACCAATTTATTCGGGAGACTCTCCTCTATCTTTTAAAACTAATTCGAATGACCTAGCTTTTTTAGTTTCCTCGCAATATCGCATTTTCTACCCAAAACACGTGTTTTTACAAAAGCTCGTGTTTTTCAAAAACTGAGGGTGATAGAGCAATTCAGTTTTCGGATTCTTGTTCAGGACGAGAAACTCTACAAGGATCACATAGTGGGTATTGCAAAACACAAAAAAAGTTAAAATTTGTTGAACAGTGTTATCAATATATCATGCACTATTAGCCATATTTTACTATTATTATCGCTAGAACTATAATAATTATACCTATTGCTCCCGATGTTATCAATATTACATGCCTTATTACCCATATAATGCAGTTATTATCGCTAGAACTGTAATAATTATACTTATTACTTATATTGTTAGCAATATAACGTGCATTATTACCCATATAATGCAGTTATTATCGCTAGAACTGTAATAATTATACTTATTACTCATATTATTATCAATATAACATGCATTATTACCCATATTATGCAGTTATTATCGCTAGAATTATAATAAATATACGTATTACTTTTATTATCATCAATATAACATGCATTATTGCCCATATTATGCAGTTATTATCGATAGAACTGTAATAAATATACTTATTACTTTTATTATTATCAATATAACATGCATTATTACCCATATAATGCAGTTATTATCGCTAGAACTGTAATAATTATACTTATTACTTATATCGTTATCAATATAACATGCATTATTACCCATATAATGCAGTTATTATCGCTAGAACTGTAATAATTGTACTCATTACTTATATTATTAGCAATATAACGTGCATTATTACCCATATTATGCAGTTATTATCGCTAGAACTGTAATAATTATAGTTATTACTTATATCATTATCAATATAACATGCATTATTACCCATATAATAGAGGTATTATCGCTAGAACTGTAATAATTATACTTATTACATATACTATTAGCAATATAACGTGCATTTTTACCCATATAATGCAGTTATTATCGCTAGAACTGCAATAATTATACTTATTACTTATATTATTATCAATATAACATGCATTATTACCCATATTATGCAGTTATTATCTCTAGAACCATAATAAATATACTCATTACTCCCAATATTATCAATATAACATGCATTTTTACCCATATAATGCAGTTATTATCGCTAGAACTGTAATAATTATACTTATTACTTATATTATTAGCAATATAACGTGCATTATTACCCATATAATGCAGTTATTATCGCTAGAACTGCAATAATTATACTTATTACTTATATTATTATCAATATAACATGCATTATTACCCATATTATGCAGTTATTATCTCTAGAACCATAATAAATATACTCATTACTCCCAATATTATCAATATAACATGCATTTTTACCCATATAATGCAGTTATTATCGCTAGAACTGTAATAATTATACTTATTACTTATATTATTAGCAATATAACGTGCATTATTACCCATATAATGCAGTTATTATCGCTAGAACTGTAATAATTATACTTATTACTTATATTATTATCAACATAACATGCATTATTACCCATATAATGGAGGTATTATTGCTAGAACTGTAATAATTGTACTTATTACTTACACTATTAGCAATATAACATGCATTATTACCCATATAATGCAGTTATTATCGCTAGAACTGTAATAGTTATACTTATTACTTATATTGTTAGCAATATAACGTGCATTATTACCCATATAATGCAGTTATTATCGCTAGAACTGTAATAATTATACGTATTACTCATATTATTATCAATATAACATGCATTATTACCCATATTATGCAGTTATTATCGCTAGAACTATAATAAATATACGTATTACTTTTATTATCATCAATATAACATGCATTATTACCCATATTATGCAGTTATTATCGATAGAACTGTAATAAATATACTTATTACTTTTATTATTATCAATATAACATGCACTATTTGCCATATTTTACTATTATTATCGCTAGAACTATAATAATTATACTTATTACTCCCGATATTATCAATATAACATGCATTATTACCCATATAATAGAGGTATTATCGCTAGAACTGTAATAATTATACTTATTACTTATACTATTAGCAATATAACGTGCATTTTTACCCATATAATGCAGTTATTATCGCTAGAACTGTAATAATTATACCTATTACTTATATTGTTAGCAATATAACGTGCATTATTACCCATATAATGCAGTTATTATCGCTAGAACTGTAATAATTATACTTATTACTTATATTATTCTCAATATAACATGCATTATTACCCATATAATGCAGTTATTATCGCTAAAACTGTAATAATTATACTTATTACTTATATTATTTTCAACATAACATGCATTATTACCCATATAATGCAGTTATTATCGCTAGAACTGTAATAATTATACTTATTACTTATATTGTTATCAATATAACATGCATTATTACCCATATAATGCAGTTATTATCGCTAGAACTGTAATAATTGTACTCATTACTTATATTATTAGCAATATAACGTGCATTATTACCCATATTATGCAGTTATTATCGCTAGAACTATAATAAATATACGTATTACTTTTATTATCATCAATATAACATGCATTATTACCCATATTATGCAGTTATTATCGATAGAACTGTAATAAATATATTTATTAGTTTTATTATTATCAATACAACATGCACTATTTGCCATATTTTACTATTATTATCGCTAGAACTATAATAATTATACTTATTACTCCCGATATTATTAATATAACATGCATTATTACCCATATAATGCAGTTACTATCGCTAGAACTGTAATAATTATACTTATTACTTATATTATTAGCAATATAACGTGCATTATTACCCATATAATGCAGTTATTATCGCTAGAACTGTAATAATTGTACTCATTACTTATATTATTAGCAATATAACGTGCATTATTACCCATATAATGCAGTTATTATCGCTAGAACTGTAATAATTATACCTATTACTTATATTATTATCAACATAACATGCATTATTACCCATATAATGGAGGTACTATTGCTAGAACTGTAACAATTGTACTTATTACTTACACTATTAGCAATATAACGTGCATTGTTACCCATATAATGCAGTTATTATCGCCAGAACTGTAATAATTATACTTATTACTTATATTATTCTCAATATAACATGCATTATTACCCATATTATGCAGTTATTATCGCAAGAACTATAATAAATATACGTATTACTTTCATTATTATCAATATAACATGCATTATTACCCATATAATGCAGTTATTATCGCTAGGACTGTAATAATTATACTTATTACTTATATGATTCTCAATATAACATGCATTATTACCCATATTATGCAGTTATTATCGCTAGAACTGTAATGATTATACTTATTACTCATATTATTATCAATATAACATGCATTATTACCCATATTATGCAATTATTATCGCTAGAACTATAATAAATATACGTATTACTTTTATTATCATCAATATAACTTGCATTATTACCCATATTATGCAGTTATTATCGATAGAACTGTAATAAATATACTTATTACTTTTATTATTATCAATATGACATGCACTATTTGCCATATTTTACTATTATTATCGCTAGAACTATAATAATTATACTTATTACTCTCGATATTATCAATATAACATGCATTATTACCCATATAATGCAGTTATTATCGCTAGAACTGTAATAATTATACTTATTACTTATATTGTTATCAATATAACATGCATTATTACCCATATAATGCAGTTATTATCGCTAGAACTGCAATAATTGTACTCATTACTTATATTATTAGCAATATAACGTGCATTATTACCCATATTATGCAGTTATTATCGCTAGAACTGTAATAATTATACTTATTACTTATATCATTATCAATATAACATGCATTATTACCCATATAATAGAGGTATTATCGCTAGAACTGTAATAATTATACTTATTACTTATACTATTAGCAATATAACGTGCATTTTTACCCATATAATGCAGTTATTATCGCTAGAACTGTAATAAATATACTTACTACTTTCATTATCATCAATATAACATGCATTATTACCCATATTATGCAGTTAATATCGATAGAACGATAATAAATATACTTATTACTTTTATTATTATCAATATAACATGCACTATTAGCCATATTGTACTATTATTATCGCTAGAACAATAATAATTGTACTTATTACTCCCGATATTATCAATATAACATGCATTATTACCCATATAATACAGTTATTATCGCTAGGACTGTAATAATTATACTTATTACTTATATTATTAGCAATATAACGTGCATTATTACCCATATAATGCAGTTATTATCGCTAGAACTATAATAAATATACGTATTACTTTTATTATCATCAATATAACATGCATTATTACCCATATTATGCAGTTATTATCGATAGAACTGTAATAAATGTACTTATTACTTTTACTATTATCAATATAACATGCACTATTAGCCATATTTTACTATTATTGTCGCTAGAACTATAATAATTATACTTATTACTCCCGATATTATCAATATAACATGCCTTATTACGCATATAATGCAGTTATTATCGCTAGAACTGTAATAAATATACTTACTACTTTCATTATCATCAATATAACATGCATTATTACCCATATTATGCAGTTATTATCGATAGAACTGTAATAAATATATTTATTACTTTTATTATTATCAACATAACATGCACTATTTGCCATATTTTACTATTATTATCGCTAGAACTATAATAATTATACTTATTGCTCCCAATATTATCAATATAACATGCATTATTACCCACATAACGCAGTTATTATCGCTAGAACTGTAATAATTATACTCATTACATATACTATTAGCAATATAACGTGCATTATTACCCATATAATGCAGTTATTATCGCCAGAACTGTAATAATTATACTTATTACTCATATTATTCTCAATATAACATGCATTATTACCCATATTATGTAGTTATTATCGCTAGAACTATAATAAATATACGTATTACTTTAATTATCATCAATATAACATGCATTATTACCCATATTGTGCAGTTATTATCGCTAGAACCATAATAAATATACGTATTACTTTCATTATCATCAATATAACATGCATTATTACCCATATAATGCAGTTATTATCGCCGGAACTGTAATAATTATACTTATTACTTGTATTGTTAGCAATATAACGTGCATTATTACCCATATAATGCAGTTGTTATCGCTAGAACTGTAATAATCATACTTATTACTTACATTATTATCAATATAACATGCATTATTACCCATATAATGCAGTTATTATCGCTAGAACTGTAATAATTGTACCCATTACTTATATTATTAGCAATATAACGTGCATTATTACCCATATAATGCAGTTATTATCGCTAGAACTATAATAAATATACGTATTACTTTAATTATCATCAATATAACATGCATTATTACCCATATAATGCAGTTATTATCGCTAGAACTGTAATAATTATACTTATTACTTATATTATCATCAATATAACATGCATTATAACCCATACTATGCAGTTATTTTGGATAGAACTGTAATAAATATACTTATTACTTTTACTATTATCAATGTAACCTGCACTATTAGCCATATTCTACTATCCTTATCGCTAGAACTATAATAATTATACTTATTACTCCCGATATTATTAATATAACATGCATTATTACCCATATAATGCAGTTATTATCGCTAGAACTGTAATAATTGTACTTATTACTTATATTATTAGCAATATAACGTGCATTATTACCCATATAATGCAGTTATTATCGCTAGAACTGTAATAATTATACTTATTACTTATATTATTATCAACATAACATGCATTATTACCCATATAATGGAGGTATTATTGCTAGAACTGTAATAATTGTACTTATTACTTACACTATTAGCAATATAACATGCATTATTACCCATATAATGCAGTTATTATCGCTAGAACTGTAATAGTTATACTTATTACTTATATTGTTAGCAATATAACGTGCATTATTACCCATATAATGCAGTTATTATCGCTAGAACTGTAATAATTATACGTATTACTCATATTATTATCAATATAACATGCATTATTACCCATATTATGCAGTTATTATCGCTAGAACTATAATAAATATACGTATTACTTTTATTATCATCAATATAACATGCATTATTACCCATATTATGCAGTTATTATCGATAGAACTGTAATAAATATACTTATTACTTTTATTATTATCAATATAACATGCACTATTTGCCATATTTTACTATTATTATCGCTAGAACTATAATAAATATACTTATTACTCCCGATATTATCAATATAACATGCATTATTACCCATATAATAGAGGTATTATCGCTAGAACTGTAATAATTATACTTATTACTTATACTATTAGCAATATAACGTGCATTTTTACCCATATAATGCAGTTATTATCGCTAGAACTGTAATAATTATACTTATTACTTATATTGTTAGCAATATAACGTGCATTATTACCCATATAATGCAGTTATTATCGCTAGAACTGTAATAATTATACCTATTACTTATATTATTCTCAATATAACATGCATTATTACCCATATTATGCAGTTATTATCGCTAGAACTATAATAAATATACGTATTACTTTTATTATCATCAATATAACATGCATTATTACCCATGTTATGCAGTTATTGTCGATAGAACTGTAATAAATATACTTATTACTTTTATTATTATCAATATATCATGCACTATTTGCCATATTTTACTATTATTATCGCTAGAACTATAATAATTATACTTATTACTCCCGATATTATTAATATAACATGCATTATTACCCATATAATGCAGTTATTATCGCTAGAACTGTAATAATTATACTCATTACTTATATTATTAGCAATATAACGTGCATTATTACCCATATTATGCAGTTATTATCGCTAGAACTGTAATAATTATACTTATTACTTATATTATTATCAATATAACATGGATTATTACCCATATAATGGAGGTATTATCGCTAGAATTGTAATAATTATACTTATTACTTATACTATTAGCAATATAACGTGCATTATTACCCATATAATGCAGTTATTATCGCCAGAACTGTAATAATTATACTTATTACTTATATTATTCTCAATATAACATGCATTATTACCCATATAATGCAGTTATTATCGCTAGAACTGTAATAATTATACTTATTACTTATATTATTATCAACATAACATGCATTATTACCCATATAATGGAGGTATTATTGCTAGAACTGTAATAATTATACTTATTACTTATACTATTAGCAGTATAACGTGCATCGTTGCCCATATAATGCAGTTATTATCGCCAGAACTGTAATAATTATACTTATTACTTATATTATTCTCAATATGACATGCATTATTACCCATATTATGCAGTTATTATCGATAGAACTGTAATAAATATATTTATTAGTTTTATTATTATCAATATAACATGCACTATTTGCCATATTTTACTATTATTATCGCTAGAACTATAATAATTATACTTATTACTCCCGATATTATTAATATAACATGCATTATTACCCATATAATGCAGTTATTATCGCTAGAACTGTAATAATTATACTTATTACTTATATTATTAGCAATATAACGTGCATTATTACCCATATAATGCAGTTATTATCGCTAGAACTGCTATAATTGTACTCATTACTTATATTATTAGCAATATAACGTGCATTATTACCCATATAATGCAGTTATTATCGCTAGAACTGTAATAATTATACTTATTACTTATATTATTATCAACATAACATGCATTATTACCCATATAATGGAGGTACTATTGCTAGAACTGTAATAATTGTACTTATTACTTACACTATTAGCAATATAACGTGCATTGTTACCCATATAATGCAGTTATTATCGCCAGAACTGTAATAATTATACTTATTACTTATATTATTCTCAATATAACATGCATTATTACCCATATTATGCAGTTATTATCGCAAGAACTATAATAAATATACGTATTACTTTCATTATTATCAATATAACATGCATTATTACCCATATAATGCAGTTATTATCGCTAGAACTGTAATAATTATACTTATTACTTATATGATTCTCAATATAACATGCATTATTACCCATATTATGCAGTTATTATCGCAAGAACTATAATAAATATACGTATTACTTTCATTATTATCAATATAACATGCATTATTACCCATATTATGCAGGTATTATCGCTAGAACTATAATAAATATACGTATTACTTTTATTATCATCAATATAACTTGCATTATTACCCATATTATGCAGTTATTATCGATAGAACTGTAATAAATATATTTATTAGTTTTATTATTATCAATATAACATGCACTATTTGCCATATTTTACTATTATTATCGCTAGAACTATAATAATTATACTTGTTGCTCCCGATATTATCAATATAACATGCATTATTACCCATATAATGCAGTTATTATCGCCAGAACTGTAATAATTATACTTATTACTTATATTATTCTCAATATAACATGCATTATTACCCATATTATGCAGTTATTATCGCTAGAACTATAATAAATATACGTATTACTTTCATTATCATCAATATAACATGCATTATTACCCATATAATGGAGGTATTATCGCTAGAACTGTAATAATTATACTTATTACTTATATTATTATCAATATAACATGCATTATTACCCATATTATGCAGTTATTATCGCTAGAACTGTAATGATTATACTTATTACTCATATTATTATCAATATAACATGCATTATTACCCATATTATGCAATTATTATCGCTAGAACTGTAATAATTATACTTATTACTTTTATTATCATCAATATAACTTGCATTATTACCCATATTATGCAGTTATTATCGATAGAACTGTAATAAATATACTTATTACTTTTATTATTATCAATATAACATGCACTATTTGCCATATTTTACTATTATTATCGCTAGAACTATAATAATTATACTTATTACTCTCGATATTATCAATATAACATGCATTATTACCCATATAATGCAGTTATTATCGCTAGAACTGTAATAATTATACTTATTACTTATATTGTTATCAATATAACATGCATTATTACCCATATAATGCAGTTATTATCGCTAGAACTGCAATAATTGTACTCATTACTTATATTGTTATCAATATAACATGCATTATTACCCATATAATGCAGTTATTATCGCTAGAACTGCAATAATTGTACTCATTACTTATATTATTAGCAATATAACATGCATTATTACCCATATAATGCAGTTATTATCGCTGGAACTGTAATAATTATACTTATTACTTATATTATTATCAATATAACATGCATTATTACCCATATTATGCAATTATTATCGCTAGAAATATAATAAATATACGTATTACCTTTATTATCATCAATATAGCTTGCATTATTACCCATATTATGCAGTTATTATCGATAGAACTGTAATAAATATACTTATTACTTTTATTATTATCAATATAACATGCACTATTTGCCATATTTTACTATTATTATCGCTAGAACTATAATAATTATACTTATTACTCCCGGTATTATCAATATAACATGCATTATTACCCATATAATGCAGTTATTATCGCTAGAACTGTAATAATTATACTTATTACTTATATTATTAGCAATATAACGTGCATTATTACCCATATAATGCAGTTATTATCGCTAGAACTGTAATAATTATACTTATTACTTATATTATTCTCAATATAACATGCATTATTACCCATATAATGCAGTTATTATCGCTAGAACTGTAATAATTATACTTATTACTTATATTATTACCAACATAACATGCATTATTACCCATATAATGGAGGTATTATTGCTAGAACTGTAATAATTATACTTATTACTTATACTATTAGCAGTATAACGTGCATCGTTACCCATATAATGCTGTTATTATCGCCACAACTGTAATAATTATACTTATTACTTATATTATTCTCAATATAACATGCATTATTACCCATATTATGCAGTTATTATCGCTAGAACTATAATAAATATACGTATTACTTTTATTATCATCAATATAACATGCATTATTACCCATATTATGCAGTTATTATCGCTAGAACTATAATAAATATACGTATTACTTTCATTATCATCAATATAACATGCATTATTACCCATATAATGGAGGTATTATCGCTAGAACTGTAATAATTATACTTATTACTTATATTATTATCAATATAACATGCATTATTACCCATATTATGCAGTTATTATCGATAGAACTGTAATAAATACACTTACTACTTTTACTATTATCAATATATCATGCACTATTAGCCATATTTTACTATTATTATCGCTAGAACTATAATAATTATACTTATTACTCCCGATGTTATCAATATTACATGCATTACTACCCATATAATGCAGTTATTATCGCTAGAACTATAATAAATATACGTATTACTTTTATTATCATCAATATAACATGCATTATTACCCATATTATGCAGTTATTATCGCTAGAACTGTAATAATTATACTTATTACTTATATTATTAGCAATATAACGTGCATTATTACCCATACAATGCAGTTATTATCGCTAGAACTGTAATAATTATACCTATTACTTATATTATTCTCAATATAACATGCATTATTACCCATATTATGCAGTTATTATCGCTAGAACTATAATAAATATACGTATTACTTTTATTATCATCAATATAACATGCATTATTACCCATGTTATGCAGTTATTGTCGATAGAACTGTAATAAATATACTTATTACTTTTATTATTATCAATATATCATGCACTATTTGCCATATTTTACTATTATTATCGCTAGAACTATAATAATTATACTTATTACTCCCGATATTATTAATATAACATGCATTATTACCCATATAATGCAGTTATTATCGCTAGAACTGTAATAATTATACTCATTACTTATATTATTAGCAATATAACGTGCATTATTACCCATATTATGCAGTTATTATCGCTAGAACTGTAATAATTATACTTATTACTTATATTATTATCAATATAACATGGATTATTACCCATATAATGGAGGTATTATCGCTAGAATTGTAATAATTATACTTATTACTTATACTATTAGCAATATAACGTGCATTATTACCCATATAATGCAGTTATTATCGCCAGAACTGTAATAATTATACTTATTACTTATATTATTCTCAATATAACATGCATTATTACCCATATAATGCAGTTATTATCGCTAGAACTGTAATAATTATACTTATTACTTATATTATTATCAACATAACATGCATTATTACCCATATAATGGAGGTATTATTGCTAGAACTGTAATAATTATACTTATTACTTATACTATTAGCAGTATAACGTGCATCGTTGCCCATATAATGCAGTTATTATCGCCAGAACTGTAATAATTATACTTATTACTTATATTATTCTCTATATGACATGCATTATTACTCATATTATGCAGTTATTATCGATAGAACTGTAATAAATATATTTATTAGTTTTATTATTATCAATATAACATGCACTATTTGCCATATTTTACTATTATTATCGCTAGAACTATAATAATTATACTTATTACTCCCGATATTATTAATATAACATGCATTATTACCCATATAATGCAGTTATTATCGCTAGAACTGTAATAATTATACTTATTACTTATATTATTAGCAATATAACGTGCATTATTACCCATATAATGCAGTTATTATCGCTAGAACTGTAATAATTGTACTCATTACTTATATTATTAGCAATATAACGTGCATTATTACCCATATAATGCAGTTATTATCGCTAGAACTGTAATAATTATACTTATTACTTATATTATTATCAACATAACATGCATTATTACCCATATAATGGAGGTACTATTGCTAGAACTGTAATAATTGTACTTATTACTTACACTATTAGCAATATAACGTGCATTGTTACCCATATAATGCAGTTATTATCGCCAGAACTGTAATAATTATACTTATTACTTATATTATTCTCAATATAACATGCATTATTACCCATATTATGCAGTTATTATCGCAAGAACTATAATAAATATACGTATTACTTTCATTATTATCAATATAACATGCATTATTACCCATATAATGCAGTTATTATCGCTAGAACTGTAATAATTATACTTATTACTTATATGATTCTCAATATAACATGCATTATTACCCATATTATGCAGTTATTATCGCAAGAACTATAATAAATATACGTATTACTTTCATTATTATCAATATAACATGCATTATTACCCATATTATGCAGGTATTATCGCTAGAACTATAATAAATATACGTATTACTTTTATTATCATCAATATAACTTGCATTATTACCCATATTATGCAGTTATTATCGATAGAACTGTAATAAATATATTTATTAGTTTTATTATTATCAATATAACATGCACTATTTGCCATATTTTACTATTATTATCGCTAGAACTATAATAATTATACTTGTTGCTCCCGATATTATCAATATAACATGCATTATTACCCATATAATGCAGTTATTATCGCCAGAACTGTAATAATTATACTTATTACTTATATTATTCTCAATATAACATGCATTATTACCCATATTATGCAGTTATTATCGCTAGAACTATAATAAATATACGTATTACTTTCATTATCATCAATATAACATGCATTATTACCCATATAATGGAGGTATTATCGCTACAACTGTAATAATTATACTTATTACTTATATTATTATCAATATAACATGCATTATTACCCATATTATGCAGTTATTATCGCTAGAACTGTAATGATTATACTTATTACTCATATTATTATCAATATAACATGCATTATTACCCATATTATGCAATTATTATCGCTAGAACTATAATAAATATACGTATTACTTTTATTATCATCAATATAACTTGCATTATTACCCATATTATGCAGTTATTATCGATAGAACTGTAATAAATATACTTATTACTTTTATTATTATCAATATAACATGCACTATTTGCCATATTTTACTATTATTATCGCTAGAACTATAATAATTATACTTATTACTCTCGATATTATCAATATAACGTGCATTATTACCCATATAATGCAGTTATTATCGCTAGAACTGTAATAATTATACTTATTACTTATATTGTTATCAATATAACATGCATTATTACCCATATAATGCAGTTATTATCGCTAGAACTGCAATAATTGTACTCATTACTTATATTGTTATCAATATAACATGCATTATTACCCATATAATGCAGTTATTATCGCTAGAACTGCAATAATTGTACTCATTACTTATATTATTAGCAATATAACATGCATTATTACCCATATAATGCAGTTATTATCGCTGGAACTGTAATAATTATACTTATTACTTATATTATTATCAATATAACATGCATTATTACCCATATTATGCAATTATTATCGCTAGAACTATAATAAATATACGTATTACCTTTATTATCATCAATATAACTTGCATTATTACCCATATTATGCAGTTATTATCGATAGAACTGTAATAAATATACTTATTACTTTTATTATTATCAATATAACATGCACTATTTGCCATATTTTACTATTATTATCGCTAGAACTATAATAATTATACTTATTACTCCCGGTATTATCAATATAACATGCATTATTACCCATATAATGCAGTTATTATCGCTAGAACTGTAATAATTATACTTATTACTTATATTATTAGCAATATAACGTGCATTATTACCCATATAATGCAGTTATTATCGCTAGAACTGTAATAATTATACTTATTACTTATATTATTCTCAATATAACATGCATTATTACCCATATAATGCAGTTATTATCGCTAGAACTGTAATAATTATACTTATTACTTATATTATTATCAACATAACATGCATTATTACCCATATAATGGAGGTATTATTGCTAGAACTGTAATAATTATACTTATTACTTATACTATTAGCAGTATAACGTGCATCGTTACCCATATAATGCTGTTATTATCGCCACAACTGTAATAATTATACTTATTACTTATATTATTCTCAATATAACATGCATTATTACCCATATTATGCAGTTATTATCGCTAGAACTATAATAAATATACGTATTACTTTTATTATCATCAATATAACATGCATTATTACCCATATTATGCAGTTATTATCGCTAGAACTATAATAAATATACGTATTACTTTCATTATCATCAATATAACATGCATTATTACCCATATAATGGAGGTATTATCGCTAGAACTGTAATAATTATACTTATTACTTATATTATTATCAATATAACATGCATTATTACCCATATTATGCAGTTATTATCGATAGAACTGTAATAAATACACTTACTACTTTTACTATTATCAATATATCATGCACTATTAGCCATATTTTACTATTATTATCGCTAGAACTATAATAATTATACTTATTACTCCCGATGTTATCAATATTACATGCATTATTGCCCATATAATGCAGTTATTTTCGCTAGAACTATAATAAATATACGTATTACTTTTATTATCATCAATATAACATGCATTATTACCCATATTATGCAGTTATTATCGCTAGAACTGTAATAATTATACTTATTAATTATATCATTATCAATATAACATGCATTATTACCCATATAATAGAGGTATTATCGCTAGAACTGTAATAATTATACTTATTACTTATACTATTAGCAATATAACGTGCATTTTTACCCATATAATGCAGTTATTATCGCTAGAACTGTAATAATTATACTTATTACTTATATTATTATCAATATAACATGCATTATTACCCATATTATGCAGTTATTATCTCTAGAACCATAATAAATATACTCATTACTCCCAATATTATCAATATAACATGCATTTTTACCCATATAATGCAGTTATTATCGCTAGAACTGTAATAATTATACTTATTACTTATATTATTAGCAATGTAACGTGCATTATTACCCATATAATGTAGTTATTATCGCTAGAACTGTAATAATTATACTTATTACTTATACTATTAGCAATATAACGTATATTATTACCCATATAATGCAGTTATTATCGCCAGAACTGTAATAATTATACTTATTACTTATATTATTCTCAATATAACATGCATTATTACCCATATAATGCAGTTATTATCGCAAGAACTGTAATAATTATACTTATTACTTATATTATTATCAACATAACATGCATTATTACCCATATAATGGAGGTATTATTGCTAGAACTGTAATAATTATACTTATTACTTATACTATTAGCAGTATAACGTGCATCGTTACCCATATAATGCAGTTATTATCGCCAGAACTGTAATAATTATACTTATTACTTATATTATTCTCAATATAACATGCATTATTACCCATATTATGCAGTTATTATCGCTAGAACTATAATAAATATACGTAGTACTTTTATTATCATCAATATAACATGCATTATTACCCATATTATGCAGTTATTATCGCTAGAACTATAATAAATATTCGTATTACTTTCATTATCATCAATATAACATGCATTATTACCCATATAATGGAGGTATTATCGCTAGAACTGTAATAATTATACTTATTACTTATATTATTATCAATATAACATGCATTATTACCCATATTATGCAGTTATTATCGATAGAACTGTAATAAATACACTTACTACTTTTACTATTATCAATATATCATGCACTATTAGCCATATTTTACTATTATTATCGCTAGAACTATAATAATTATACCTATTACTCCCGATGTTATCAATATTACATGCCTTATTACCCATATAATGCAGTTATTATCGCCAGAACTGTAATAATTATACTTATTACTTATATTATTCTCAATATAACTTGCATTATTACCCATATTATGCAGTTATTATCGCTAGAACTATAATAAATATACGTATTACTTTTATTATCATCAATATAACATGCATTATTACCCATATTATGCAGTTATTATCGCTAGAACTATAATAAATATACGCATTACTTTCATTATCATCAATATAACATGCATTATTACCCATATAATGGAGGTATTATCGCTAGAACTGTAATAATTATACTTATTACTTATATTATTATCAATATAACATGCATTATTACCCATATTATGCAGTTATTATCGATAGAACTGTAATAAATACACTTACTACTTTTACTATTATCAATATATCATGCACTATTAGCCATATTTTACTATTATTATCGCTAGAACTATAATAATTATACCTATTACTCCCGATGTTATCAATATTACATGCCTTATTACCCATATAATGCAGTTATTATCGCTAGAACTGTAATAATTATACTTATTACTTATATTGTTAGCAATATAACGAGCATTATTACCCATATAATGCAGTTATTATCGCTAGAACTGTAATAATTATACTTATTACTCATATTATTATCAATGTAACATGCATTATTACCCATATTATGCAGTTATTATCGCTAGAACTATAATAAATATACGTATTACTTTTATTATCATCAATATAACATGCATTATTACCCATATTATGCAGTTATTATCGATAGAACTGTAATAAATATACTTATTACTTTTATTATTATCAATATAACATGCATTATTACCCATATAATGCAGTTATTATCGCTAGAACTGTAATAATTATACTTATTACATATATTGTTATCAATATAACATGCATTATTACCCATATAATGCAGTTATTATCGCTAGCACTCTAATAATTGTACTCATTACTTATATTATTAGCAATATAACGTGCATTATTACCCATATTATGCAGTTATTATCGCTAGAACTGTAATAATTATACTTATTACTTATATCATTATCAATATAACATGCATTATTACCCATATAATAGAGGTATTATCGCTAGAACTGTAATAATTATACTTATTACTTATACTATTAGCAATATAACGTGCATTTTTACCCATATAATGCAGTTATTATCGCTAGAACTGCAATAATTATACTTATTACTTATATTATTATCAATATAACATGCATTATTACCCATATTATGCAGTTATTATCTCTAGAACCATAATAAATATACTCATTACTCCCAATATTATCAATATAACATGCATTTTTACCCATATAATGCAGTTATTATCGCTAGAACTGTAATAATTATACTTATTACTTATATTATTAGCAATATAACGTGCATTATTACCCACATAATGCAGTTATTATCGCTAGAACTGTAATAATTATACTTATTACTTATATTATTATCAACATAACATGCATTATTACCCATATAATGGAGGTATTATTGCTAGAACTGTAATAATTGTACTTATTACTTACACTATTAGCAATATAACATGCATTATTACCCATATAATGCAGTTATTATCGCTAGAACTGTAATAGTTATACTTATTACTTATATTGTTAGCAATATAACGTGCATTATTACCCATATAATGCAGTTATTATCGCTAGAACTGTAATAATTATACGTATTACTCATATTATTATCAATATAACATGCATTATTACCCATATTATGCAGTTATTATCGCTAGAACTATAATAAATATACGTATTACTTTTATTATCATCAATATAACATGCATTATTACCCATATTATGCAGTTATTATCGATAGAACTGTAATAAATATACTTATTACTTTTATTATTATCAATATAACATGCACTATTTGCCATATTTTACTATTATTATCGCTAGAACTATAATAATTATACTTATTACTCCCGATATTATCAATATAACATGCATTATTACCCATATAATAGAGGTATTATCGCTAGAACTGTAATAATTATACTTATTACTTACACTATTAGCAATATAACGTGCATTATTACCCATATAATGCAGTTATTATCGCTAGAACTGTAATAATTATACTTATTACTTATATTATTATCAACATAACATGCATTATTACCCATATAATGGAGGTATTATTGCTAGAACTGTAATAATTGTACTTATTACTTACACTATTAGCAATATAACATGCATTATTACCCATATAATGCAGTTATTATCGCTAGAACTGTAATAGTTATACTTATTACTTATATTGTTAGCAATATAACGT